>OZ017738.1:230723981-230746481 GCA_963969285.1 Odontomyia ornata | reverse complement strand
TATATATATATATATATATATATATATATATATATATATATATACAGGGTGGGCCAGACAGAATTGCGAATTTGAAAAAATCATTAAAAAAAAAACTGAGTACAATTCACAGACAAATTTTTATTGCTATAAAAATTGACATCTGGGAAATTCATTTCTTAAAAATAACGTCATCCAGGTGTGCACCATCCCGCTGCAAACATTCTTCGAATCTGACCCTCAAATTGGTAAAAACTCGCTGGCACATTGTACGGGGAATAGCTGCCATTTCTTCCTGGATATTGGTCTTCAACTGGTTAATCGTGGCTGGGTTATTGGTGTAGACTCTACTTTTTAGGTATCCCCACAAAAAAAAGTCCGGTGGCGTCAGATCCGGACTTCTAGGAGCCCATGCAATGTCACCTCGGCGCGATATCAGTTTCCCAGCAAACATCTCGTTTACGACCGCCAAAGAGGCATTAGCTGTATGGCATGTCACGCCATCTTATTGAAACCATGTCACACGATTATAGGCTTCAAATTGTTGCAGTTGTGGAAAGAAAAAATCCAAGGGACTGTATAATTAGTAGCCGAACAGAGCCTGCCCGCGCCATCAAAGCGTCTGGTAACCGGTATCTGGTGCTGTAGTGGTGGTGGGGGTCTAGGTAAAGCGAACCGAGCTGCAGCAGTTGCCTCCAAGCGCTTGGAGAGAAAGCGTCGAGCGAGAGCGGAGTGCGTGTTCAGTTACGTCGTCGGAGCGAAAATGGAGCGTACGATCGAGCAACCGAACCAGAGTTTTTTAACCACGTTATTACAGAAGACGAGACATGGGTTTTCGAATACGATCCTGATACGAAGCGGCAGAGTTCGGAGTGGCACACACCGACGTCACCACGACTGAAAAAAGCGCGCATGAGCAAATCGAAGGTGAAGTCGATGCTCATTGCTGTCTTTGACGTGAAAGGCATTGTTCACAAAGAGTTTGTGCCACCCGGCCAAACTGTAAACGGCCAGTACTACAGAGAGGTGATCTGTCGACTAACCGCCCGAGTTGGCCGAGTCGGTCCGGAGATTGCCGATTCGTGGATCCTCCATCACGACAATGCTCCGTCGCACACCTGCCTGCTCGTCACCGAGCAGTTGGCCAAACAGTCGAGGGCAACGTTGCCGCAGCCTCCTTACAGCCCGGATATGGCACCAGCGGACTTCTTTCTGTTCCCCAAGATCAAGAGACACCTTAAGGGGACGCGGTTCGGGACTCTGGAAAACGTTCAACGTGCTACGATGAGGGCTCTAGACAGCATCGAAGTTGCCGACTTCCAGGGAGCATTCGGGGATTGGAAAATCCGGCATTAGCGTGTTATCGACTCCAATGGGGACTTTGAAGATTTCTAAAGAAAAATTGTACATATTTTGCCAATAAAAAATTTCCTGAGTTCAGTCCGGTTACTTATTATTTAGACCCTGTATATCTATACACATATATATATATATATATATATATATATATATATATATATATATATATATATATATATATATATATATATATATATATAAAAATGTGTATATATATATGCATATATATATATGCATATATATATGTCTATATATATATATATATATATATATATATATATATATATATATATATATATATATATATAAACGTGTATATATATATATATATATATATATATATATATATATATATATATATATATGCATATATATATATGTATATATATATATATATATATATATATATGCATATATATATATGTATATATATATATATACACATACATTTATATATATATATATATATATATATATATATATATATATATATATATATATATATATAAATATATATATATATAAATATATATATATATATATCTATATATATATATATATATATATATATATATATATATATATAAATATATATATATATATATAAATATATATATATGTATATATATATATATATATATATATATATATATCTATATATATATATATATATATATATATATATATATAGGTTTTTTTTTTTTTTTTTTCTTTAAAAGCCGTCGGGCCTTGCTTAGTTGTGTGAGCAGACGCGTTTCGACTATTTTGAGTCATCTTCAGTGTCTAAAGGATGTGTTGAAGAGAACGACTTTATATAGTCGTAGGATGGGTAATGAGCAAATGGGTAACTCGCGGATGGGTAATTAGTGGATGGGTAATGAGGTCAGGAAGTAAATTACTCAAGTGCTAAATTATACCAGGTAGAGGGATACTATGTTTTTGTTTTTTTACTTGTTGGCTGTCCGTTTGATACTATGTTTTTGTTTTTTTACTTGTTGGCTGTCCGTTTGTTCTGTTTCATCTCGTTTCCGTTTTCATCTTAGATTGTGGTCTAGGACTGAGAAAATTGCGTCGGAATTGGTAACAAGTTGTTCGTTGATAATGTCACCGTCTGTTTTTCTATGTTTATAAATTTCAAGCCTTTCATGGATGTCAGGTCTCGGTCCTTTGCTTTCCTTGTGTAGCAATTTCATAGAGTTTGTCATAGCGTCAGGCTCATGTGCGTGGTTTTGTAGGTGCGTCGCATAATTGGAGTCTGCCTTGTTGTATAAGCAAGATCGTAGGTGCTCTTTGTATCTTGTCGTTAGTTTTCGTGTTGTCCTTCCTATATATACCATGTCGCAGTTCTTGCATGTCAGTTTGTATATGCCGCTGTTTTCGTATGTTGATGTGTCATTCAGTTTTGGTTTCAGTTTGTTTCCAATGTTGTTGTTCGTTTCGAATGCAGTTTGCAATTTGTATTTCCTAAGGAAGTTTGATAGTTTGTATGTCTCTTTGCCTACGTATGTTAACGATACCCACTGTTGGTCGTTCTTATGAGTTTCAGTCGGTTGGCGTTCCTGTTTTTGTTTGTACTGTGTGACAAGTTTGTCAATGTCGCAGTGTTTGTATCCGTAATAAAACTCCTACGTTCCCGTGCTGTAAGTTTGGGAGGACGACCTGACCGATGCCGTGAAATAATCAAACCGCTTTCTTTGTAATTAGCAACAACCCTTTGGACCGAGGAATGGGTTCTCCCAACTAATTTTGCGATTTCACGAAAACTTTTCCCGTTTTCACGCAATTTTACTATGACTTTACGCTCACTAACACTGATTTCCTTATTTTTTACTTCCATATTAAAGAATAGTCTTTTATTCACGCAAAACACACAGACAATTTTCCAATGAAGTACTGTCGCGCAGAACAATGAAAAAATGAAGGCATCAACATTGCACATTTCGGGGAATCCCCAAATTTTATGATGTGTACGCAGACTTTTTTGGGGCTGCTCACAGACTTCCAAGTATTGAATTACTATATGTTCGATAATTTTGGGAATTTTTTAAACAAACCTGCTTCAATACATTTCTGGCAGTTTAGGCTCTTTTATCGAATGATTAAATCAAGATCACATTATTGATTCATACGATTCCAACATAATTCAGTTTGTACTAATGAGATGTACGCAGACTTTTTTGAGTATGTATATATATATATATATATATATATATATATATATATATATATATATATATATATAGACAGATATAATTACATAAATTTATATATATATATATATATATATATATATATATATATATATATATATATATACAGATATAATTACATAAATTTATATATATATATATATATATATATATATATATATATATATATATATATATATATATATATATATATATATATTATTTATATATATATATAGTTATATATATAAATACATAAATATATATATATATACATACATAAATTTATATATATATATATATATATATATATATATATATATATATATATATATATATTTATATATATATAGTTATATATATATAAATATATATATATATATATATATATATATATATATATATATACATACATTTATATATATATATATATATATATATATATATATATATATATATGTACATATATATATATATATATATATATATATATATATATATATACAATATATATATATATATATATATATTTATATATATATATATATATACAATATATATATATATATATATATATATATATATATATATATATATATATATACAGATATATGTACATACATTTATATATATATATATATATATATATATATATATATATATATATATATACACATTTATATATAGATACATATATATATATATATATATATATATATATATATATATATATATATATATATATATATATATATATATATATATATATATATTTTATATATATATATATATATATGTATATATATACGAGTATATATATTTATCTGTAGAAATTTATCGAAAAGTATATGGCAGGCATCATCTTCCCCTTCTGCACCAATTAAAAACTTAATTTATCGTAATTTGCGAAGTCAAAGTCAAAAGCGCTTTATTCGGTACTAATCGGTATAAATTTACAAAGAATATAAAGCAAATTCCAAACAATAAACATACAAAAAACTTAATGGCCCAAATGGCTCTCTAAATTTATACATTATCGTTAAACATATTTCCGCAGGGGGAATGCCCGTCGACAAGAGCTCTCTCCCCGCAGGGGGTATGCCGGTCGACAAGAGCTCTCTTGGAGGCTAGCATTCTTTGGGGAGTTCCGCCCCCACGTACCCGAGGAAACTCCGCAGGTGGAATGCCGGTCAGCAAGACCACTCTTGGAGGCTAGCATTCTTTGGGGAGTTCCGCCCCAACGTACCCGAGGAAATTCCCGCAGGGAGAAAGCCGGTCGACAAGAACATTCTTGGAAGCTAGCATTCTTTGGGGAGTGCCGCCCCCACGGACCCGAGGATATGGGGGGTGCCGTGAGGTTCCCTCTTATTGTATCTGGACTACTCTTTGGACAACGAACTGGAATTGACGCTTTGGGCTGGCGGATGTGATGGTTTGGACCTAGTTGCTTTGCACAGTAGCGTCGAGGTGAAACTCGTGTGTGAACGGCTCCAATTCAACTATCATACCGTCTCCGTCCCGGTAAAACCTTGGCAGGCCTCGGAGTACGTTCGAAGTTCGCACCATTGGGTTGGTGGTGTAGGTTTGGTTGAGACGGACTCCCGATTAGCGCTGGTCTGGCTCTGAGCACTTGTCCCCATAAGGGCTTGTGCCAACCCTCGCATGGCCTCCCTGCTCTGCAAAGATAACCATGGGACCAAAAAGGCGACTACACATACGAACGGAGATAGCGGCTCCGAGGGGGGACCCAATAAAATTGAGCAAACAAATGAAACCACAAGCAAACAGGACGCTAGCACGGAGAACCCTTTCAGGCAAAAACCGCTGTTGGCAAGAACACCGATTTAACAAGTCACCGATTGCGGGGGGAAGCAGCAAACCCCAGAAACACTGTCAAAGTCAACATCACAGGTTAAATCATCGGAGACAGACCACAGACGGACTAACGAACGAAAGAAGGCAGAGTGCGTTGTGCAACCTGGCATCATTGCGGCCTTTGGGCGCAGTAGAAGGACTATGCGCACCCTGGAGCGCCCAGTGCAAGACGTACACAATCCGGATCAAGCTGCGACACCAACGGAGGCCAGTGTAAGACTGGGGGAGGGAAAAGTTTTGCCGTTGGCCGACGCCACTTCAAACGCGACCCAAGCGATAGAAGCGAAAGGGCTAGGAAAGGGGGGCCTCTCCCAAGAGGTGGCGCCAAATAACACAATCGCCCTTGACCGCGCCGAAGAGGAGCGGCTTACTCGGAAAGCGGGGAATATCGTCAAACAACTGAGGGCTGCCTGCGAAGTGCAGAAAAACATAGGCAAGAGTGTCAAGAATGGCATTCTTGAACTGGAGGAGCTTTTTGGCCGCATAACGCACTACAGGCGGAGGTGGCTTGCAACCGAAAAGCACCAAAAAGACACGCTCTCCCTCGAGGCATCAGTGGGTCCTAGCAGCAGCAAAAGAATGGCCGGTAGCCCAATTGAAGGCGACTGTGAGAAAATGAGGAAGGATGAGACCATAAACGAAGTTGACACTCCAGGCGAGGAGTTTCATGTGGTGCGAAACAAGGCAGCGAAAAAAGCGGCCAAAAAGCTACTCCTAGAAAAAACAGACAAAGAGCTCAACCACGAAAAGAACAAAAAACCCCTCGATATACCGCAGAAAACAAAAAGCCAACCGCGGCGCAAACCCTTGCGAGAGGCACTGCTTATTAAACCCACTAAGGGCCGAACCTACGCAGATGTCCTCCGTGAAATTAAAGGAGCGGTCAAGCCAGACGACACCAAAACTGCCATCAAAGCAGTTCGACCAACCCGGACCGGTGGCTTGCTGGTGGAATTCGGGCCAGAGGCCACAAACAAAGATGCATTCCGTGATGCAACGGTTGCCTCGCTCGAACCAATGGCCACCCTGGAAATCAGGGACCTCGACTGCGTCACGGACAAAGCTGAAGTAGAGGATGCCATTAGGAGGGAGTTCCCCAGCTTAAGTGAAGTCAAGGCAAGATTGACACGTGAAAACACAAGGGGGCAACGCATGGCTATTGTCGAACTAGCTGATAAAGACGCCCAGCAAATCCTGGCGAAGGGCAAAATTAAGATAGGTTGGGTGATCTGAAGGATACGGAGAAGAGCGATCCCTATCCGCTGCTTCAGATGCCTCGAATACGGACACACCGCGTATGGCTGTAGGGGACCCGACAGGAGATCTCTGTGCTGCAAATGTGGTGAAACGGGGCACAAAAGGAAGGAGTGCACGAACGAGGCAAAATGCATTCTTTGCAAGGATGCTAAGCTAGCACCCGGCGACCTCAAACATGAGCCGGGGACAGGGAGATGCCGGGTTTTCAAGGAGGCCCTAACTAAAGCCAAATCGATACTCAAATGATCCGTATCCTGCAGGTCAATTTGCACCGAAGCACAAACGCCCAGGACCTACTTGAGCAGTTTGCGAGGGATAAGAAAGCTGACCTCCTGTTGCTGAGCGAGCAACATCATAACAAGGACTCGCAAGCGTGGTACCCTGACAAATCTAGTACCTCGGCCATCTGCGTTCGAGACAGCGCCCGCCTTCAGGTGCAGGGCCATGGACGCGGGAATGGTTTTGTGTGGGTGCGGTGTTCAGGGATAACATATTTCAGTGTTTATCTGACGCCTAACGAGGCAATGCGATCCTTTCGAACCAAACTCGATGCCCTGGAGGACGCTATCTCGAACACAGAGGGCCACATGCTGGTCGGGGGAGACTTCAACGCTAGAGCCATCGAATGGGGTATGCCACAATCCGACCCAAGGGGAAAGCAAATCTTGGACATGGCGGCCAGAACAGCGCTTTTTGTCCTAAATACTGGTAACACCCCTACTTTCCGCCGCTGGGGTTGCGTAGGAACCATACCCGATGTGACACTCGCTTCGGAGTCCCTGGTACCTAGAGTACACAACCGGCGAGTACTAGAGGACTACTCGGCTAGTGATCACCAGTATAAAGCTGTTGAGATTCACGACGGTGCCACTCTGCGTGCATATGCCCAAACTTCAATCCTCGGATGGAGGACTGGGAGGATGGACGTCGAGAAGTTCACTGACGCGCTTACGGCAGGCGCACCGTTGCTGGGAGCTCCGCCAGGGAGTGGAGGGCCTACAACCAAGGACTTGGTGAACTCAACTATGAGTACCATCATAGCTGCTTGCGAGTCTTCCATGCCTCGCCGGAGACCCCGACATGGTAAGCCTCCAGTATACTGGTGGTCAAACGAGATCGCCAAACAAAGAAGCGAGTGTCACAAGCTTCGGCGACAGGCCCAGCGGGCGCGAACACGGGAGGAGGCAGACACTAGGCTAGCAGCATATAGGTCCGGCAGGAAATATCTTCGCAGGCTTATTAACAAGAGCAAGGCCCGATGCTGGCAAGACCTCGTGGACGATGTAAATAGGGATCCGTGGGGCCTTGGCTACAAGCTGGTCATGGGGAAACTTGGTGCCCTACGGAAGCCTTGTATACATCACGCGGAAAAGATGGACGCGATAGTGCGGGGACTCTTCCCCGCCCATCCCGTCCGTGTTGACGCTGTCCATGGTGAAACAGCAGTCGAGTGCCCACTCTTCACACAGCTGGAACTGGAGGAGGCAGTCCTCTCCCTGAAAGCGAGGAAGGCTCCAGGTCCAGATGGTGTTCCAGCTGAGGTTTTGCAGCTCGTCTATCACCATTGTCCTGACTTGCTGCTCAGCACATTCAACGCTTGCCTACGGGACGGGGTTTTCCCGGTACGATGGAAGGTGGCGAGGCTCGTGCTGGTCAGCAAGGGGAAGGGAAATCCCGAATCGCCGTCTGCATACCACCCGTTATGCATGCTAGACACGGCTGGGAAAGTGCTAGAGAAACTCATCAAGGGAAGACTCACTGACGCGATTCGTGCTGCTGAGGACCTATCTCCTCGGCAGTACGGCTTTAGAGCAGGACGTTCTACCATTGATGCGATTGCAGAGGTGGTGAACGCGGTCCAAAAGGCAGAGGCATATAGTCGCACCAAGCGACGGATCGTCCTGTTGGTGACACTCGACGTCAGGAATGCCTTCAACTCCGCTAGATGGGTGGATATTCTGGATACGCTGGAAAACTCTTTTCAAGTTCCAGAATATCTAATGCGGCTTTTGAGGAACTACCTAAAGGACCGAAGCCTGCTCTACGACACGACACAGGGCCAACGAAGGATAGAAATTACATCGGGTGTTGCCCAGGGATCTATCCTTGGTCCGGACCTGTGGAACGTGTCTTACGACGGGCTACTGAGACTTGAGATGCCAGATGAGTCGCGCTTGGTCGGCTATGCGGATGATGTTGCGGCTCTGGTCGCTGGACGCACCGCTGAACAAGCGCAACTTAGGCTAGGTATGCTAATGCGCCGAGTGAGGGACTGGATGACTGCTCGCGGGCTGACTCGAAGATGAGTTTCTCTGAGCAAATCAGGGCAACGGCTGAGAAGGCTGCTTCGGGAATATCGGCCCTGAGTCGACTTATGGCCAACGTAGGGGGACCCAGCCCATCAAGAAGACGCCTCTTGATGAGTGCTGTAGGGTCAGTGCTACTGTACGGAGCAGAGGTATGGGGCGACGCTCTCAGCAAGGAGGTATACCGAAAACGATTGGCACAGGTACAGAGAAGAGGAGCACTGAGAATTGCATCTTCGTATCCAACAGTCTCCGACTCGGCGGTGAGAGTGATTGCAGGCGTGATACCTGTCGCCCTCCTTGCTAGAGAGCGCCGCGCTATTTACCTGCGCCGAAACGAGGATGCGAGGGAGATCGTTGTCCGCGAGGAGAGACAACGCTCGCTCAACGATTGGCAGCAGTCTTGGGTGAATTGCACGAAGGGAAGGTGGACTGCGCGCCTCATCCGTGATGTGAGACCGTGGCTAGATCGAAGGCATGGTGAGACTGACTTCTATCTGACCCAGCTTTTGAGCGGGCACGGGTGTTTTCAGTCTTACCTGCACAAGATCGGCAAGTCACTGTCTCCCGATTGTCGGTTTTGCCCAGGAGAGGAGGACAATGCCTGTCACACATTTTTTGCGTGTACCAAATGGGCCAGGCTGCGAAGGGAACTCTACAGGGAGACGGGAGAGCTCACCCCGGATAATTAGTTGCGGTGATGCTCGAATCGGTTGACAAATGGAACCAGGTGGCACATTATGCTCGGGCAGTCCTAAAATATAAAAGGGACTTACAGCAGCCGGAGGCACTGGGGCTGGGGGATCGCTCTTCTGGCAATTCCTCTTCCCCCCCTCCCCTCCCGCTAGGAAAGGGACTCCCCAGCTTGCAGGCGCCCCACGGCGTAACAAAACGAGACCTGGCCCGAAGTAATCTGTCAAACGGTTCCAGGCTAGGTTCTCAGATTAACAGGGGAGGTGTTTAGTGGGTAGTCCAAGGTATCCTCCATGGGAGTCCCACACTGCCAGACTCGGCGGGCATAAATGCCTTCACCTCCCTACCACAAAAAAAAAAAACATATTTCTTCAAAAAAACTCTAGCAAATTCAGTTAATTAAAATTATTACATATTTTGAAAATCAATTGAAAAAGGAGAAAAAACCAACCAACACTATCCTAAAATTATTTATAATCTTAACACAACAGTGAACTTTGATCCTACACCTAATATGTTTTAACTTAATTCTAATAAAATGCAATCAAAAATTTTATCTTATACTAAAAAAATTTTATAACAATGTTCCTAACCTAAGCGTTTAACCTTATCTCTAACCTAATATAATAAACATAACATATACCTAACCTATACCTAATTTTTAACACAAATAAACAACAATACTAAATGTAGCAATAATGAGCTGAAACTCAAAAACTAAATAACGAAAAACACAAAAACTGAAAATAAACACGAATAATTTAGACATTGTCATTCAGCCACCAATACCTAGATTGCCCCGTCTGAGCTCAATCAGCTTCAACGAATCTAGCAAATGATTATCTCCATTGGAATTGTTGGTCTCGTGAACTCAAACTCGGAGGATATTTTATCTTCTTATCGATGGCCCGTCGATATATGTGATATATGACTGGGACGCCGTCAGAATCAAAAACATATCGATTCATGTCCAAATACACGAATGCTTCTGGAGGGACGAAGCCAATAGCGAGGCAAGTCGCAATATACCCGTCTGTAGGGAGGAACGGCTGTGAAATCCAAGGGTTTTGACTCACAGTCACAGATCTTGCGATATGATTCCGAAGAAGTATCAATACAAAGATATCGACCCTCGTCACTTCAGCAGTTTGATAAATTCTTCTATTCGATATATAATGTTTCCAATCCGTTTCAGGCTTTCTGTATAAACCAATACATGCACGAAGACATTTGTTTTCGAAAACTCTTATTTTTTCCATAGTACTAGCACTCTGGTTGTACCAGATCTGACATCCATATGTCAAAACTGGTCTCACCAGGGTCTTGTAACAGATAATTTTGGCCTTTTGATCAATGTATTTGGAATGAAAGAGTCTTCGTAGGGCCATGACTACTTTTAGTGCCTTACTGAGCATGATTTTCACATTTTCAGTATAGTACAGATACTGATCGAGATGAACACCGAGGTATCGAACACAGGATTTATGTGGAACTCGTTCTAAACCAGCCAGCCACGTTGTCCGAAACAAGATTGTTTCACACTTTTGCGCATTTATTTTCATTCGCCAATTGTCAGTGTACAGCTGCACATCATTGAACATTTTTTGGAGATTTCTTTGAACTATTGTAGCTTTTCGGTCTGCCGTATAGATGATCAGATCATCAGCAAACGGTACCAATGATCAAATCAAAATCAAAGCCGTTCAATAGCTTGTGAATGAAATAGCAGAACTCGTGGCTAATTATTTAAATGAGCATATCAGAAACGGAACGTTTCCTGAAGAGGGGAAGCTTGCAAAAATTGTACCTATATTCAAAGGAGGAGATCGATCGGACCCCAATAATTATCGCCCAATTGCACTCTTGACCGGATTTAGTAAAATATTTGAAAAAGTAATTAACTCTCGCTTAACATCCTTCATATTAGATAACTCTATCCTAAACTCCCGCCAATATGGCTTTCAGAAAAACAAGGGAACGTTTGACGCTCAACGAGAGACTTGATGTAGGGGATTATGTTGTTGCCATTTTTGTGGATCTAAGGAAAGCGTTTGATACGGTCGATCATGACCTCTTACTTCGAAAACTAGAAGCATATGGTGTTCAAGGCACAGCAAATAAACTATTTCAAAATTACCTAAAAGGCAGACTGCAGAAAACAGCATTTAGTAATGTTCTGAGTGACCCGGCACCAATGAAATCAGGTGTTCCACAAGGCTCAATACTTGGCCCAACCTTGTTCCTGCTATACACTAATAATTTAAATACATGCAGGCTAAGTGGTAATTACTTTTTATATGCTGATGATACAGTGCTTCTTTACTCGGGACGCGATAAAAATGACATCGGAGACGCTATCAACGAGGATCTAAATTCATATAATTTATGGTTGAAAGAGAATAAACTAGCGTTGAATATTTCAAAGACAAAATATATTATCTTTAAGCAAAAGAACAGGGAAGACATAGATGTTGATATAAAAATTAATGGTGAAAAGCTGCAAAGAGTGCTCGAACTTAAATATCTTGGCCTTACTATCGATCACCGTCTGACCTGGCTCCCGCATATAAACAACTTAAGGAGGCAATTAGCACCAATAATTGGATTGTTACGAAGATATGAGGAATTTCCAAAAAAAATCAAGCATCTTGTTCTGAATGCCTTCGTACTGTCAAAAGTACATTACGGAGTGGTAATTTGGAGTCAGTCCTCAAAGCAACACCTAAATATAATTTCCAGGATATTAACCAAGGCGTATAAAAATATACATAATCTCCCAAGGCTCACACCAACAAACATAGTGTATCAATCATGTAACGCATTAACTTTTAACCAAATCATTAAAATGGAGAAAGCCAAGTTTATCTTCAAAAGTTTAAATCTCAGCTTGTCGTCACAAACACCATTTATTAAAGTCTCACAAAAGAATCAATACAGTACTAGGAACGCAAACCAATTTGTAATTCCTTTGCAAGGACAGATCGCCTGAAGAACGATGCTACAAATGACGCCCTTCGTATATACAACAATCTTCCAGAATCAGTTAAAGAAGCGAATTCTCTTATGGTTTTCAAGAAAAGACTTAGGAAGTATTTAATGAATAACGATTGAATCTCAGTGCAGAAACTTTCAACATAGCATCTTAGGTCAATTATTGATCCTATCTTCGAGATGCCTCGAGAAACACCTACTATTATTATAATATCAGTCCAGTAATTTCAACATAGCATCTTAGGGCATTGCTGACCCTATCGTCGAGATGCTTGAAGAGACAGCTATTCTTTTAACTAAGAGTTTTTTTTACTGCGTCGAATTTATAAATTTTTTTTTTATCTCTGAGAGCTGATCACGATATGGACAAGACAAGATTAACCGGAGGACTTCACATATTTTTGTGTGCCCCCTTATACCGATGTGTTATACATTGCCTGGGTGGCACACCTGAGGAAACGACGAAATGTGAAGTGCAGATCGCACGAGCGTAGTGCGACGAAGAAAGTGTGATGGAGAGAGTGGAAGGGAATGGAGGTAAAAAAAAAAAAAAAAAAAAAGATTGAGAAGAGCAGAGGCGCAGTAACTGTTCCCTGCTGTAGACCATTCAACACCTTGAATTCGCGCATTGTTGTCAGATTTCCATCAGTTATAACAAACGATTTCCCGTATAACATATTACACATCATGGCGACAAGGTGTCTGGGGAACTTGTCCTGAAGGAGTTTAAAAACTAGTCCATCTAACCACGCCGTATCGAAGGCTTTCTCCATATCAATGTGACATGCTCCAACACATTGTCTATCATTCATTTTCTAGCAGATGTCTGAGGTTACTTTCGTTATTGCATGTGAGGTCGAATGCCTGGCACGAAAATCAAATTCGCAATTCGGCATCAACTCATATTCCTCAATGTGGGCGTTTAATGCTCTGTTGAGTATCACTTCAAACACCTTGTTGATGTTAGACAGCAAGCTGATTGGGCGATAGCTTTTAGGGCATGAAGATTCTTTTCCTTTCTTCAAGATCGGAAATACCTTAGCCTTTTTCCACTCATTTGGAAAATATGAATTGCTCAAAATGTTATTGAACAATATGCAATAATTCCTAATAGCAACCTCAGGCAAATGTCGGAAAACTACATTTGGAATACCGTCAGTACCACATGATTTCTTGTTGTTTATCCTGCGAAATATGAAACATAAGTCTTCAAAGCTGACAAAATAATCAATAAGATTCAAGCTCGGTATGAGGTCAGATGTTAATGTTTCATTGCAATGAAGAATTGATTGGCCGTTCAGGCTTGATCAAGTCGGAAACTTTTGCTTCAACGACCTCTGAAAAAATTTCATTCCCTCTCTCAGGGCGGTAGATGAGCCAAATCAAAATGTGTTCCAATCAGGGCAAGTTTATCCAATCCCCCACACATAATCCTGTTTCCATTTCTATCCGGAGTTGTACTATCAATTTCGATACCAGCCCATATCGAGAAGATTTATCTCATCACTAGTGACTTCAAGATTCGATACCTTCACTCGAGACTTCTTGCGGAATACGCTATTCACTTTCGCGAACACGCCATCTGGGTCCTGTGGGCTAATACCACTGTTTTTCCGCCCATTGATTGCTGACCTCATTCCTGAAGTATGGCCGGATTAAGTTCCGGACAGTCTTCAGGTGTAATTTCAACAAAGACAACGAGGGATGGTTGCAGTCCAAAAATCGTCGGTAAATATTTTTGACGCGTGTGAGAAGAAGGCTTTTCAATCTTTTCAACCTTGCGATGGTTGGTGTTTCATATCCTTCCATTTTGTTTCGATGTTTAATCTTGGGAACTACTTTCTCAATCGTTTCCAACGTCAGCTTCTCCAACTTCGACAAATAGAGATCTATTTCATCGGTGGTTAGATTCTTGGCATTAGGAACCATTGAGCAAGAGTTGCCACCATCAGAAGGGGGACATTGCTTCTGGTACTCCCGATTAAACTTCTTTTGAAACTTTCCCCAGTCTGTTTTTTTTTTAAATTCATGTTCATGTTGAACTGGAATGAGGAAGATATCATCCCTTTGATGATTGATTTCCATTACGATTGCGTTATGGTCGCTATCATAAGGAAGCACCGGCAGCTTCCGCTGAGGACTATTAAAGTTGAATTCAAGTCTTGCGTCTGCAATGCAGAGGTCCAAATATGAATTTGTCCTAGGGTATGTTGGGAACTCCAACCCATATAGATTGCATCTGTATTCAATTTGGTTCTCTGTTATCCACGATTTCAGAAATACACCTCTTGGATTATTGGTGGCGTTCAGCCATGATGTATGCTTGGCGTTCAGGTCACCAGCAAGAATATAATAATTATGCAGCCTGTTCAATTCGAGTATTTCAAACAAGGAATTGATTTCCTCCTTGAGCTTGAGAACTGTTCCACCAGTTGCATAGGCAGAGATAACAAAGTGGTTATCCCCACCTGGCAGTGAGATTTTGATAACGGACACTTCAATAGATTCAAAGCTTTTGAATTCGACTTTTTCAATATTTTGGAAACAATAGGGTCTTCGAACCAATATCCTCCCCCATCACCTATTACCAGCACCTCCCCCATCACCTATTACCCTATCGTTTCTTACGAATTCAAAACCCTTGAATGTCATGGAGTGCCATGAACTAAGGTGGGTTTCGGTGAGAAGCATGATGTCAGGCTTTTGCTTAACAATGAATTCAAGGAGATGATCACACCGATGTATAGTAACAATGGAGTTGACGTTAATCGAGATGAGACGAATCCTATCCATGGGAATGTGACTGGATGACAAATTATTTTGGGGCATTTGAAACCCCTAAACGATGACAAACAAGATTAATTTTTGTATCTTGTTTATCGATTCTTTCCAATAGAGAATTTAATTGCTGTAAAATTTTGAGAAGCAGCTCATTATTGCCACTTACATTATTTACACTATTTACCGCATTTTGGCTTGACGAAGTTCGGAGCTAAGACACTGCGCTGTAGTTGTGACCGATTTAACTCTCGCATCCTGATATCGGGAGCATCCTCGATATGATGCCGGGTGACCAAAAACACCGCTCTCTTTTGGCTCCGTCTGAGCCAATTTGCACTCACCGGGAACATGCACGTCCTTGCATTTGACGCATCGGTAATGCATGGCGCAGTTGGCAGCTGAATGCCCATATCGTTGGCAGCAACAGCACTGGTTGATTTCTCGTTTCTGGAGGCGTTCCCACCTCACCACTTGGAAATTCAAATATCTGATTTGTTGAAGAGCGCTTGGACTGCTCTTATTTGATACTTGCACTAAATAAAGTGGTAAATTTTTTTTTTCTACCGTCGTCCTTCTTGTCGCGAATGTTTTAACTGAGGTGAATTCGATTTCTGGTGCTGCTTCCTTGAGCACCTGAAGAAGATCGACGGTATCTTCTCCGCAGTCCAAGCCCTTCAACAAGAACGTCTGGCTCTTCCCGCTTTTGGGCGTATATGTGAAGTGCGGAACCTCCTCAGAATTTAAAGCATTTTTTGCTGATTTGAAATCAACCAGTGATTTCGTTCTGATAGATAACTTTTCGGAATTGATTCGTTTAATTTCAAAATTTGTTAATTTGTTTTCGGCTGCCAACAGCCGGACCATGTCCTTTCCCCTTTGACCGAAAACATTAATTGGCGGAACTTTCTCTGTATTCTTGGCTACTTTTTGAGGAGAACCAGCAGAACTACGGGCTGGTCTCTTCTCCTTATTTTTATTTTTTAAATATAGGATAAAATTATCATTATCTTTAACATTACCTCCATTATTTTCATCAACCTCCATTTCTTTTTGGAGTCCGTCCAGCGCTGCATAATAATTCTGGCAGTCGTTAGTGCCTCCAGCACTTAATAGTTCTTCTGGGATGATTGATTTAACAGCTTTCTTCTGCTTTGCTTGCGTATCGATTTGTCGTACCGGTTCAGTATCTCGAACTTTCTTCGCTAACTCTGCATATCTTCGTACGTTTTCAATCTTAATTTTAATTCTTCAATTTCAGCTTGAAGTCGACTCACTTCGTGCTTGTCTTCAACTACTTGAGTCTTACGGCCGCCATCTGCGGAGTCCTGGGTGCTCGTGTGTCTTCGCTTGTTGACATTTGCCGCCAATTTCACACTGTTATTCTCCCCGGGGCCCCCCAACGGAGGGAAGCCGTCAGGCTCCTCCATATAGCAGTCCCGAGCTAGCCTTTGGTTTATTTCCTTTTTTCGATTTATTGATTGCGTGGGTCGATGTCTTCGACGATAAATGCTTTCCCAATAAAATTAAAACTCGCTTTTGACTGGCCCGTAAAAAATTATTTCAATTTTTTAAAACTGACTTTTGTGAAAAATTAATTAATTTTTAAAATTAATGACAGGAGCGATTAAAAACACGTCTACGCGCAACGAGCGCTAGACGTAGAATATCGTGATTTGCGAAGGCAAGATTGAAAACATCCATGTTCGCTCAATCCTCAAATCAGGAATGAGGAATATGGCGTTTACCCAGGATTGTTACCAATCACTGCGGGAGTGTTGTCTCTTTTTGTGCGCAGCTGCCCCTCTATCATCTTCGTTCCTGCGTGTGTAGATTTTGCTGCTCTCTTTAGCAAAGAGAGCGATGAGTATCACGTCTGCAATGACTAGAACCGCCAAACCAGAGACTGTCCTCAGCGCACCTCGTCCCTGCACCTGTGCCAGGCGTTTCCGCTACAGTTCCTTATTGAGGCAATCGCTCAATATTTCAGACCCAGTAGCATAAACTGTACGGCACCTCATCTCTTGATGAGATAGGCCCACTTCCGTTGACCATCAGTTGACTGCCCACTACGGCCTTATCAGCCATTGCCCTGATTTGCTAAGAAAAACTCATCTTCGGGTATCTCCGATGCTTATCTTTCGTTTCTTTAGTAGACGGATATAGTTTTCTCAATTCAAAAAGATAAAAGTGTCATGAATATACAGAAAGATTTCTGAAGGGTAAAACAAACCCTAGCACTGCACTGTTCAAAAATCGGTTAGATGGTACCTGGAAAACATGTAGAAATACAGTGATAGCCGACTTCTACTGGAGATGAAACGCAGATATTTTTAAAATAAAAATAAAAACCGGGTTGCTAATATAAGTGTAATATAACCATCACATACAATGCAAATATACTCGTAGTTCATTTCCATCAAGTTTTTTCTAAAAATCAAATAATCCTGGTTTTACTTTGATTTAGGGTTACGTGGAATTCCTTGGTAATCGTATTCGGCTGAAAAAAACAAAACTTATTAAATTTATTTTCAAATGTAGCATACCATACTTGTAGGGTAAGGCAAGGTTGCGTATGGATTAAAACCTGACGGCATAGGTGGCGCGACGTATGTAGGGTACGATGTAGTACTACTGGATCCTAGTGGCATCGGAAAACTAGTAAGATGAGTAGGATACGGCAGGTTCCCTGGTTGAGGCAATGAAGTGTCACCATCTGAAAATTAAATCCTGATTAGTCGAACACATTACATATAAAATACACACACTCACACACACACACACATCCATATATATACATGCATATATATATATATATATATATATATATATATATATATATATATATATATATATATATATATATATATATATATATTATATATATATATATATATATATATATATATATATATATATATATATATATTATATATATATATATATATATATATATATATATATATATATATATTATATATATATATATATATATATATATATATATATATATATATATATATATATATATATATATATATATATATATGTATATATATATATATATATGTATATATATATATATATATATATATATATATGTATATATATATATATATGTATGCATATATATGTGTGTATATATATATATATATATATATTGTTGCGAATTCCGGCATACCGGCTTTCCCCCATTCGCAACTTCAATTGCCGCCGTAACATCTCCACCTTCGTTTGAGCACATATACCCTTTTCATCAGTAAATTTATTTATTTTTATTATCATTTAACAATTTCCCTATAATTTTTATTTCCCCACTATCTCCATCTTACCCTTTTCCCTTATTTTCAATTACAAAAAAAATAGTATATAATAATTTTAATCTTCCCACTAACAACATTCCATTCATTAATTCCCATTAACAAAATTTCATTCGATACATTTTCCCTAACAAAACCTTATTCCTTCCTTCATACTAACTAATTTTATTCATTAGCTCCCACTAACAAATCTTAATTTTCATACTAACAAAAATTCATTCACATTTCCCTAATAGTTGAATTTGCTATTACAATGAATGGGAAATCAACAGAAGGTGGCTCCGTTGGTAGCGTCGTGGATTCTCCACCGGGGGTCCGCTGGGACCCTGGGTTCAAGTTCCCCAAGCGCAGGCAAGCACTCTTTTTGGAGTATCGGCAAAAACAATTGTTTCCGTATCTATATGATAATTTGCATCTAATCAAACGCTTCCATGGTTATGCAAATTGCCATATATACAAATGGAAATTGTTGCGTTTGTCAATACGAAAAAGATGTGTGGGTAGCGGAACCCAAGTGTATTGAACTTCGATTACGTTACCCAGATGCGGCAGCGGTAACTGGAAATGAAATGATTGCGAGATTGGATTTGCTGGATTGGGTTCTTGGATTTGGGGCAGTTAGTATTCTCGGCTTGTGAAGGAGAGTGAAGTTCTTTGGCGGTTTCGGGGAAAGTTTTTTTGTGGAAATTCGGGGAATAAAAGTTGTTTAGAAGTCAAACTGGGAAGTTTAATGAATTAATTAAATAAATTCAAATAAAGTTGAATTATGTGAGTGGAGTTGAGTTGGATAGAAGATGATGAGTGAATAAAAGATTTTTTAGCATAACGGTTTTGGTCTAATGGTTGTTGTACGAAAGAAAAATTAATTAGTGGGTACGAGAGGTGGAGGAAAAAAAAACAAAAACGAGCTTTAAATCGTGTGAATTGTGCCAAGTGATTGAGTTGATCACCTTCTGATCCTACAGTGAAGATAGGAATTGCGAATTTTCATGTGGGGAATCAAAAGTTTGTATCAAGAAAGGATTTTTTTTTTGCAATAAATGAGAATTACTTAATGGGATTAAATTTACCAACAAACGGATATATTGAATTACTTATGCGGAAAAAATAATATATGAAATTATCGAGATAAACTAAGGCGGTAATTAACGGAAATACACGGGCGGATTAAATATTAGGATGAAGTGGCCGCTTATCTGTAATTAATGAGTTTTAAGTTAAAATCAATTAAATTTTCAGGGACCCCACCTCTTTTTTTTTTGGTGTCCTTCGCCGAGCGCTCAGAGATCCACAGAAAATGAAGAGAGTAAGTAAATAATTAATATTTTTCCCTGTTTTTTAACATTCTTTTATCTGTTGCATATTTTTCCAGTTTATTGTAATTTGCTATTTTTTTTATTAATATCTTATTTAATTTATTTGCATCAAAAAATTATTGAGGGGTCTGTTTGTTTTTGATTTGTATCTCTTAATTGTTGATTTGATGTGTAAATTACTTTTTTTGATAAAAATAACGGCCATGATTTGCTAAACTATTAATTTTTCATTTCTCAATATGACCTCACCTTTCCCGTCCTTATCCCTTCGTGTTAGTGTTATTATGTAGGGTGGCCAGCACGAGCAGAGAGTGTCTCAGTATGCCACCCCGGGCTACGCACCCCTCTGCCAAAACTTAATGTCCGCTACTGCGGGGACTTCCGAGGATGTAACAGATGGCGCCCAACCGTGCTGAAATGTATGTTCATCAGTCCTCACCGGCTATGATAGCAGTCATGCTGTGGCAGTCTGGATGTTGGTTGGGCTCCACCGCATTTCGAGCCGTTCGCTATATCTCCCTACACGGGATAGTTGGAGTAGGATCCAACACTTTGAATTAGCCAACGCTTTCGGCCCTTCCATCATCTTTCTGGTTGTAGCTTTGGGATTTGTGCGGCTCTTGTCCGAGCCATTATGAAGTCAGTAGAGTTTCATAATGGTCTCGTAGTCGGCCCTCTGTGGTGACAATTTGAGCGGAGTCCGCCTTCAAAGTCCATTGTTATACCAGGTACTGTTGTTGTTTGTCTGCTTCGTGTTATATCTAAATTTTAATCTTTATCCCATTTAATTACCTTTTCTTTCCCTATTTCCTTTTAATGGGAGGATCATTTTGAGAAATGAATTGTATGACGTCTTTCAATTTTATCAATTTACACTTTCTCTTCACTTCTTCGTTTTTCTTTGAATTTTAGATTAGTTATTTGGTTAGTTTCAATTTTGGTAATGTTTCGAATTTTGGTTTGGTTTAATTATATGTTACTGGGTTTTACTTAGAGTTTGCATTTAAATTAGTTATATTTTATTAGAGTTTTGATGTTATTGGGTTTTTGGGATAGTCCATTTTATGATTGGTTTTAGCTTCGATTAAGTTTTAGTAAGTTTTAATTTTGGTAATTGAGTTTAGGTTAGGTTATTGAGTTTGGATTTCGGGTATGTTTATTTTTCTTTTTTTTTCTTTTTTTGTGATAGGGTGGTGAATGCCATTTATGCACAAAGTGTGGGACTCCCATAATCGCAAGAAGGCGACTGGACTACCCACTAAACACTTCCCCTGTCAACCTGAGAACCCAGCCTGGAGCCGTTTGACACATTACTTCGAGCCAGGTCTCGTTGTGTTACGACGTGAGGCACCGTCAAGCTGGTCGATCCCTTTCCTAGCGGGAGGGGAGAGGGAAAGAGAAAGTGCCAGAAAAGCGATCTCCCAGTCCCAGCGCGCCCGGCTGCTGTGAGTCCCTTTTATCTTTTAGGACTGCCCGAGAATATTGTCAACCGATTCGAGCATCCCCATGACTATATTATCCGGGGTGAGCTCTCCCGCCTCCCTGTAGAGTTCCCTTCGCAGCCTGACCCATTTGTTGCACGCAAAAAATGTGTGGCAGGCATTATCTTCCTCTCCTGGGCAATACCGACAATCGGGGGACCGTGACTTACCAATCGTGTGCAGGTAAGAGTGAAAACACCCATGCCCGCTCAAAAGCTGGGTCAAATAGAAGTCAGTCTCACCATGCCTTCGATTCAGCCACGGCCTGACATCCAGGATGAGGCGCGCAGTCCACCTTCCCTTTGTGCAATTCACCCAAGACTGCTGCCAATCGTTGAGCGAGCGCTGTCTCTCCTCGCAGACAACTATCTCCCTCGCATCCTCGTTTCGGCGCAGGTAAATAGCGCGGCGCTCCGAGTCAGAGACTGTCGGGTACGAAGATGCAATTCTCAGTGCTCCTCTTCTCTGTACCTGTCCCAAGCGTTTTCGGTATACCTCCTTGCTGAGAGCGTCGCCCCATACCTCTGCTCCGTACAGTAGCACTGACCCTACAGCACTCATCAAGAGGCGTCTTCTTGATGGGCTTGGTGGCCCTACGTTGGCCATAAGTCGACTCATCGCCGATACTCCCAAAGCAGCCTTCTCAGCCGTTGCCCTGATTTGCTCAGAGAAACTCATCTTCGAGTCAATCAGTAGCCCCAGGTGCTCACCGATGGCTTCGATTCGATTCGTAAGTCTCCAATACTGATCATCCTTACTCTAGGGATTCTCTTTTTTGTCAAGATGACCACTTCGGTTTTCTCCAGTGCTGAACTGAGCCTTCGAGCAGTCATCCAGTCCCTCACTCGGCGCATTAGCATACCTAGCCTAAGTTGCGCTTGTTCAACGGTGCGTCCAGCGACCAGAGCCGCAACATCATCCGCATAGCCGACCAAGCGCGACTCATCTAGCATCTC
>OZ017738.1:230711481-230718981 GCA_963969285.1 Odontomyia ornata | reverse complement strand
TACGAGTAACATTTTTCACTACCTCAAAGTTCAGACTATACGCCAATGCATCCTTGACTGTTTGATTTTGAGCTAAACGCACAGCTTGTTGCAATTCCGGGTCGCTTAATGCGCTAATGAACGCTTCTGTTGCTGCGTCATGTTCTGGGTCGTAAGCTGAGTAAGCCAAAAGTGCCAGTCGCTCAATGTCCTGGGCTAGCTGCTGTAAGGTTTCGCCAGACTTCTGCATCCGATGCCGTAGCTGTGCCCGATAAATTTGCTTCAGATGATCGCCTCCATAACGCATCTCGAGCGCATTCAGTCTAGCAGCCAGGTTTGAGTATAACTCAGCGGGGATAGTCTGCAAAAGCTCGGCAGCCGGGCCTCTTAGAGCAACAATTAGTGCAGTTGCTCGTTCCCGCTCATTCCAGTAATTTGCCCTTGCGGCAGCTTCAAACTGTGTTTTGTAAACACTCCAGACCATTTGCCAGTCGAATATTGGTGCTTGCACGTTTCTAAATGTGCTTTGTGCTACGGTTATAAGCGGGGCTGGTGAAGTGGTTACTACTGCATTCGCTGCTTCCAATTCTTTTTTCACTTTTTCCATCTCATGGTTCATTCTCTCTTCAACCTGGCTGATCTCATAGTTGATTCTCTCCTCAACCTGGCTGACCTTCTCCTCGACCTGGTAAACCTTTTCCTCGACGCATTTAATTTGATTGTTCAGGCTACCGAGCTCCGCTTTTATTTCGGTTGACTGTTTTTGCACTTCCTTGATTTCGATCGCTTGTTGGTCCAGCTTCGCTGATTGTTCATTTAACTTCGCTGATTGTTTATCTAAACTGGATGACTGTTCACTTAGCTTCGCAGTTAAATTGGATGACTGTTCATTGAGCTTTGCAGTTAAATTGGATGACTGTTGTCGCTGCTCTTGCTGCATCAGCATCAGCATTTGCATCAGCGCATTTTCTGGTTCCTTTGCTTTTGGTGTTTATGCTTCTCCACCTTCTGCGCCTTTTTCTGCATCTGAGGGCTCACCCACCATGGTAAATTCATTGATGTTAGCTTCGCGGTGTTTTTATTATTTCGGCTTTTATTTTTTTTTTTTTTTCACCAGTTTCCACTTTACAGTTCACTATTGTGCACTTTAAAAATGTTTAAAAGTTTTCACTTTCAAAGTTTCCTTTCTCACTTCTCGACACCACTGTCGCGTGTTATGGTTCGCAGCCAATAATTTTAATGTTCCGGGAAAGTGAAAACGCAATTTCGTTTAATTCAAGTTAAAAGAGTTTATTTAATTACAAAAAAATACACAATCACTTATTTAACTATTTCACAATTTTAATTTTCATTATTAAAAGTCTAACACTTGTCCATAAATTTCTATCGCAATTGTCTTCTAAAATCACTACACTATTACTCGATCAATATCGCTTCCCACACATTATCGCCGTTTTTACTATCACGGTTGAATGAATGATCCCCCATTCATTCAACTCGCCTTTATATAGGGTCTCCATCCGTTCAATGCATTTCTCGTACATTGGCGAATGAGGTTTCTGGTATATTCGACCAGATGAATGGAGCAGTGACTCACTTCCAAATGTTGATCATGCTTGGTGGGTTCTCATGGTTTCGAGTAAATTCATTTTGTTGATGTTCTTAATGGTTGTGAAAACAAGCGACAGTAGCTCGCAGAATTATTTGTACATGTAACAACATATATATATATATATATATATATATATATATATATATATATATATATATATATATATATATATATATATATATTTCTACATATATATATATATATATATATATATATATATATATATATATATATATATAAATATATATATATATATATATATATATATATATATATATATATATATATATATATAAATGTGTATATATATATATATATATATATATATATATATATATATATATATATATATATATATATATATATATATATAAATGTGTATATATATATATATATATATATATATATATATATATATATATATATATATATATAAATATATATATATATATATATATATATATATATATATATATATATAAATGTATATATATATATATATATATATATATATATATATATATATATATATATATATATATATATATATATATATATATATATACAGTGCAACCCGCTTATAAAGTGCACTTTTATAAAGTACTTTCGGTTATAAAGTACTTTTTTCCAATCCCCATGCACAAATCATGGAAGTTACTGTATTTTTGTACGGATATAACGTTCACTTTTATAACGTACATATTGGTTATAACGTACCTTCCTCCATGCCACTTGAGTTCTTTATAACGTACAAAATATTTATTCTCATATACATACGTACATATGAAGCATAAACCCACAAACGAAAATAAGTTGTTTAGACAAGTTGTTGCGATACGTAACAAATTGGCAACAATAACGCGAAGGGTTTTCGGTCCCTATAATTTTCGGGGAATCCCATGATAAATAATCGCCAGTTTTTAAAGTATTGTGCCCGGTAGGGTGTTTTTTTTTGTGTTAGGGAGATGTCTGCATAATTTTTAGGGAATCCCATAAGAAAATAATTGGCAGTTTTTGAAGTGTTGTGATCGGTGTAAGGTCGCGATAAAGTTTGCAAAACAAAGAAATGGAGAAGAAAACTCGCAAAGTGCTAACGATTAATGAGAAGTTACATATTATTCGAGAAATTGAAAGTGGCAAAAAACAATCAGTAATATGTGCTTCGAAGCAATTGAAGAAAACGACAGTTTCGACAATTTGGCGAAATCGAAATAAAATTAAGGCTGCGTGTAGTAATCCTTCATCTTCAGGAAAACAAAAGAAAATTCGAAACCACATGCAACGGGATGTTGATAGAAACCTAATAAGGTGGTTTACATCTCAAAGGAGTCTCCGCAATCCGATTTCGGGGGAAATTTTGCGACAAAAAGCCCAACAATTTGCTCAGCTTAATAATGATAACGAATTCAGGTGCTCTTCCGGTTGGATTCAAAGATTCAAAAACCGCCATAACATTGGGTTTGGACGAATTCATGGCGAAGCAGCAGATGCAAACTCAGTAGCCGCTTTGGATTGGATTCGTGATGAATGGCCGCAGATAAGAGAGGGTTATAGAGATGAGGACATATTCAACGCAGACGAGACGGGACTTTTCTTCAAAGTGTTGCCTAACAAGACTCTCAAATTTCGTGGTGAAAAGTGTATAGGTGGGAAGCAGTCTAAAGAAAGGATTACTGTCCTCATATGCGCCAATTTATCTGGCACCGAAAAAAGAAAAATGCTCGTTGTTGGAAAATTTAAAAATCCGAGATGCATGAAAAATGTTAAAAACATTGCCTGTAAATTATACCTCAAATGGACGGGCTTTGATGACATCAGATATTTTTTCGAATGAGTTACGGTCCTGGGACGAGCAGCTGAGAAGGCAAAGAAGGAAGATTTTGCTAATTGTAGACAACTGCGCCGCTCACCCAAATCTCCAGAATCTGGAAAATATTAACTTGAATTTTTTTCCTCCCAACTGCACCTCTATTCTACAACTGATGGACCAAGGCGTGATCAAGTGCCTCAAATCCTATTACCGAAGGTAATTCAGTAAAGTGAATTCATGTAACATAAATTTAGATTCCATTTGAGATACATTTCTAGGCTAGTTCTGATGAAATACATCAATGCAGCTGAGGATGCTCAAAATATGAAAATAAATTTGCTGGATGGCATAGAAATGTTAGCAAAAGCCTGGCAACAAGTATCACCAACGACCATTAGAAACTGTTTCCAGCATGCGGGACTTAAAACCGATTCATCAAACGACGAAGACGACCTTCCTTTGAGCGAATGGATTAAAAGGGTTCAAGCAAGAGAAGAGGATGAGCGTCCATTAAGCTCTTGGTTTTATGAAAATTGTAGACATACTATAGAATTGCAAGATCTTGATTTGTTTGAGAACATTGATTCAGATGTTGTATCAACTGAAACCCCAACAGATACTGACATAGTAGAAGAAGTACAGTCAGTAGAATCAAGCCAACAAAGCGACACTGACGATGAAGCTACTGAGCAGAAAACCATCAATATTGAGGATGCAATAAATTCGATAAAAAATGTGACAAGATTTTTAGAAGCAAACGAGCTTACGGAAGATGGTATCTTAGAAGCATCTCTTTTGATTGATGGCTATCTGCAAAAGCAAAAACTAAAAATAAAAATAAAACAATGCAAGATAACTGACTTTTTAAGACCATTACAATAACAGTTAGTAGACAAACGGGAGAATCCTATAAATTTTTAGAAAATTTATAATGCTTTTTGATTCAGCAGGCTATAATTTTGTATTATGAATGCATGGACTTTTTTTCTTTAATAAACGACAATTTTTGTAAATGAACACAACTTTTTTTCATAAGTGGGCTATAACGTACTATCGGTTATAAAGTTCTACTTGTTGCGGTCCCCTCGAGGTACGTTATAACCGGGTTACACTGTATATATATATACATGTATATATATTGTCGCGTGTTATGGTTCGCGGCCAATAATTTCAATGTTCCGGGAAAGTGAAAACACATCATCTTTTAAATTAAGTTAGAAGAGTTTATTTACTGAGAATGCACAATCATTAATTTCACTATTTTCAAATCGCATTTAAACTAATTTTCACTGTCTATCAATTTTTACTTCAACTGTCTGTATCACGAAAATCACTTAACTATTAATCAATATCGCTTTTACTTCACGCTCCAGACTTATCGCAGTTCTTACTATCGCGTTTTTACTAGTCCCCCCATTCCTTCAGCTCGGCTTTATATAAAGTCTCTAGTCATTCAATACATTTCTCGTACATTGGCGAACTACCTGGAATATTCGAGCAATTCTGAATGGCCGCAGTGACGTCACTTTCAGATGTTGATCATGCTTGGTCGATTCTTGTGCTTTCGAGTACATTCGTTTATCGATTATGATGTCATTGATAGTTGCAACAAAAATTGCGACAGTAGCTCGCATAAATGTTTGGACATGTATATATAAACATATATACATATATATATATATATATATATATATATATATATATATATATATATATATGTATATATATATATATATATATATATATATATATATATATATATATATACACATGTATAGATATATATATACATGCAAATATGTATATATATATATATATATATATATATATATATATATATATATATATATATATATATATATACATATATAGATATATATATATATATATGCAAATATGTATGTATATATGCAAATATGTATATATATATATATATGTATATATATATATATATATATGTATATATATATGTATATATATATATATATATATATATATATATATATATATATATATATATACGAGTATATATATATATATATATATATATATATATGCAAATATGTATATACGAGGGTCATTCAACAAGTACTTAGCCTCACCGTCCGATGACGCTGCTATTACAAAAGAGTTTTACCATCGTGCAGTACATTCAACAAAACTAATGAAGGGAATTGACTGAAACTATGACAGTAGGCTACTAAAAGAATGTACTGCACGATGGTAAAACTCTTTTGTAATAGCAGCGTCATTGGGCGGTGAGGCTAAGTACTTGTTGAATGACCCACGTATATGTATGTATGTATATATATATATATATATATATATATATATATATATATATATATATATATATATATATATATATATATATATATATATATATATACATATATATATATATATATATATATATATACATATATATATATATATATATATATATATATATATATATATATATATATATATATATACATATATATAGATATATATATATATTCATATATATAATAATATATATGTACATTTATTTATTTATTTATTTATTTACACTATTTTACAGATCCGTGAACACAATTACAAAATAGGTAATGAAATATAATATAATACATGCGAATAAACAAAGTTATATTAAGAAAAAAAGAACAAGAATATAAAATACTAATAAACTATTGGAAGCTAAGCAGAATATTATGCAATATGCTTTTGAAAGCGTTTAAGGAATGTAACAGAGGACCCAGCTGGAGCTCATTGTAACGACGTGATACGCGTACTAAAAATGAATAAAAATAAATATCGGAACGAGCAAAGGGCACAAAGAATATGTCAGTTGAACGCGTTCTTGAGGTGGGACGTATATAAAGCCTTTCACGAAGGTTGGATGAAAGAATACCGTGATATAATTTAAATAAGCAGCACAGGTCTAAGATTTCTCTCCTATTTTTGAGTGATGGAATGTTTAGGATCTGTAAGCGCTCATCGTAGGAGCTGTAAGTGAGGTTATATTTGTAGAATAGAGATCGTGTGATTTACGCTGTACAGTTTCAACAGCATCCGATAGATTGGTATAGTGAGGAGACCATATTTGGGAGGCATACTCAAGGATTGACCGGGCTAGAAGTACGAATAGATGGACGCTGGTTGAAATGCTAAAAGACTTGCAAGAGGATCCTAAAATAAAACCAGCGACACGTGAAGCTCTAGTGGTTATGCATGAAACATGGATGTTAAATTTCAAACCTGGGTCAAATACTACTCCCAAATCTTTAAATTTGTCCACAAGTGCGAGCACCGATCTATCAATCTGGTTTTCATATAATACTGGATGAATTTTGTTGGTGAATCTCATGTGACAACATTTAGAAATGTTAAGAGGAAGTAAATTACCTTG
The DNA here is from genome assembly GCA_963969285.1 of Odontomyia ornata. NCBI lineage: Eukaryota > Metazoa > Arthropoda > Insecta > Diptera > Stratiomyidae > Odontomyia > Odontomyia ornata. The sequence goes on along the minus strand of OZ017738.1, from coordinate 230,712,186 downwards.
ACACCAATTTTGGAGATTGTCAAGATCAATTTGGAGGTATAAGCAGTCTTTGCTGGAGTTAATGGGGCGATAAATTTTTAAATCATCAGCATAAAGAAGACAAAATGTTGAATAGCAAAGGGCCTAAAATTGTTCCTTGAGGAACACCAGATTTTGGGCTAAATGAGTCCGACGAAAAAAAATTATTCCATGTAACGGTGCAGGAGCGATGGGATAAGAAGGATCAGATCCAAGAGAGGATAGAGTCGGAAACGCGGAACCATCGGAGTTTGTTAGCCAAAAGGCCATGATCAACACTGTCAAAGGCTTTAGCAAAATCGGTGTATATGACATCGACTTGCTGACTCTTGTCGAAAGCAAGAGAGATGGTACTCGTAAGTTCTAACAAATCAGTTACTGTCGAACGACCTTTGATGAAGCCATGTTGTTTATTTGGAAACAGGATACTGATATCATCGTACATTCTGTTATGCACAATTCTCTCAAGGAGCTTGCCAAAACAAGACAGCAAAGAAATCGGACGATAGTTAGAGATTTCACTTCGATCTCCGGACTTATGGATCGGAAAGATGTTAGCATGCTTCCAGACGTCAGGAAAGCAGGAGGAAGAAAGGCTAATATTGAAAATAATTGATAGTGGGGTAGATAATGAAGAAGATAATGACTTAAAGAACAGATTTGGTATTCCATCAGGACCCGAACCAC
>OZ017738.1:230656481-230706481 GCA_963969285.1 Odontomyia ornata | reverse complement strand
TGGTGTAACTTGTGGCCGCAATACTACGCTCGCTGCCGGGCTGTAAAACTTCTTCACCAGCAACCGAAACAAAGGCATCCTCAACACGAATCTCGTTGTGGGCGAAACGTTCGTGCTTAACCAAGACAACTATTCCCTCGCTAAAGACCACCCCAACACAAATGGGAACCGAACTAAGCATATCAATTCGGAAATCATGTGTACATTGGATGTCGGACCCATTTTGTGAGTACAAGATTTATAAAGTTCTATGAACTGATAAGAAGTACACCTAATAAATGCTGCTCAAATGAAGGACAAGCAAAAAAAAATAATGATTTATAAGCTAGTTACCTTTAAGTTTCTGATTCGATCTTACAAAAAGCAATTTTTACTCTAAAATTACATTTACATAATTTTAACTTACAACTTCACTTCGCAAGATTTTTTAATGAGTTGAAAATTTCATAATTCCATTCCAATTAACTTTTAATTCGATTTCATAAGAATTGAAATTTTTAGAATTAGTTTTATAATAGTCATCACTGAAGATGACCCAAAGGAGTCGAAACGCGTCTGCTCACACAGCAAAGCAAGGCCCGACGGCTTTTCAAGGAAAAAAACTTTATAATGAGTTTCAGCCCTTCTAACAAACTAAACCCAACTTTATATTCGTGCTCACATCATTACTTACCATAGAATTTACATTACTAGTTAGCTCAAGATGTGATAATAGTAGTATTTGATTCTAAATTCAAGCTTTTTATTGGGGTTTTTGATTGGCAATAAGAAAGCAATGTTTTTGCGGGTTTCTGATGTGCTTTTGCTATTAAAATATAATTTTAACGAAAAATTTGGTACGGGCAAAAGGCTGCGATTATTTGGTTTAATTTGTCTTTACCTTATAATCAGCAGTATTATTAATTTAGAGATTATATAAATCTTTTTGGATTTATAAGTTAATAAGTTGATCACTGTTAACGTCAAGGATGCTTTGCCTTAGCTGACTGCTTGTTCTCCTGGACAGATTTTACGCGTTGAAGTTTAATTATACAAGTGCATAAACTTGTATAATATTCTGCGCTCAGAAATCTCTCCGCGTTGAATTTTAATTATACAAGTGCATAAATTTGTATAATATTCTGCGCTCGGAAATCTCTCCGATGTTGACGTTAATTATACAAGTGCATAAACTTGCATAATATTCTGCTCTCAACTTGATGTTCAGACATCTCTCCGATGCTTGTATCGGGAGATTACTAAAATATTCCAAATTAAAAACCCCAAGATGTTTTTTTTTGATGGTCAAAACTAGACTAGCCTTTATTTTCCACTAACATTTTCTTAAATACTTATTTGCCGTGGGAACAGAAGTAGTTCCCATAAATTTGTTGTTCTAACACAGGAATTGCAAGTGCAATATGCTCCATCTACCTAGCAGACAGATTATATTGCGCGCGACATAATTATTTTTCATACGTAAAATTGCAAGCGCAATATGTTCCATCTGCCTTGCAGACAGATAGATCACATTGCACCCGCCATGAGAACTATGTCTAGCGCGCACGAATAATTCCAGAAGTTTGGAATTTCATGCGCTCTAGACAAAACGCGTGTCTTATTGTACTTTACAATTTAAGATTAAATGACGAATTAGGTTTAATATAATGAATATGAATTCATATGAAGATTATAAAGAAAAACAATTTAACCATGATATTATTAGAAAGATACGAATTTGTATTATTGAAGTGATACGAATTCGTACAATCACATTGGTTCACACAGTCAATCCTTTTCCTTTTAAATTATTTTAAATAATTTACAGCTTCTTACAAGTACTGCTGAAGAAAAAAAAGAATAACTATTTTATGTTATTTACAGAGGCCTACAATATAAAACAAACGACAAAATATAATTAACGTAAATAAAAGAAGATACGTAAAAATAAATAAATGAATCTTATTTACAAAATCTATAACCAACAAATAAAACAAGTACATAAGATTATCTAAATATAATATTGATCAGTATTATAATATTTATTTAAATGAATTTAATCTGGGTATTACAATATGTAACCTTCCAGATCTCCATTCCATTTGTTGATTTTATGATAATAAAATCTTTGTAGGTTTAAACAGTTTTATATAATTTTTCCTGCGTATATTGAGTGCAGAAATGAAGTTCTAGTTTTTTTTGACAGAACAATTATTTCCATTAGGCACATAGCATAGGAGTCAAAGTAGTTCCACATTCAATAAATATGCGTAATAATTTAGAAGAGAGCTAACTCTGATTACTTTAACATTACTATGAATTAGATAATTGCAGATTATTTAAACTACTCGTAAGTTGAATTAAACACTTTAAATTGATACTCGTAGGACAAAAAAAAACATTAAAATATAACATGAATTGCTAACTCTAACAACGACTTTCCTTTCCAGTGGTCCTTCCTTTCAGCGGGAAATAGAGTGCATGGTAAGTATGCCGTCGCGAGGGTAGAGTTTGAGAAAATCCGCTGAGGTCGGTTTCGCGTCGCGCGCGGTACGCGGTACCTCAGTTGATTTTGGTTTTTCTTTAGCGTAGTTTTTTTTCGGATTTACGTTAACGTAGTATATTTTTCGGTACCGCGTCGGAAATTCGGGAACGCGAAGTAAAGATTAGATCTTTGTCCTTTGACTGATTGTATGAAGAAATACGGAGTAACGTAAAGTAGGTTTCCTCTCCGTATGGTTTTGTTTCGGTGACGCGTTTGAAAACGGGCATTTATTGGTGGCTGAAAATTGTAGAGGAGCGTAATCCATTTGGAGACCCGCGACCGAAATCCTCTCCGATCTAGCTGGCCGACAAGCAGCCACCGCAAAAATGGATTACGGTGCACGGATTGATTCACCGGTGGGTACCATCCCTTGGCACTACTCAGACTTAACGTCTAGAACCGATGAGAGGTCGGTTCCTCGTTCGGATCAAGACTTAAAAACATTACAAGGCATATCACTATTTTTTACGGCGTACAAAACATTTTCTAAAATCTTAGAAAATAAAATCGGATCATACGCCTGCAGTATTATTGGGAAGTATCAAGGTTGTTTTAGGGCCGGTAGATCAACAACAGACCAATTGTTCACAGTCAAGCAGATACTTGAAAAGTGCTGGGAGTTCAACATAGACGTACACCAAATTTTTGTTGACTTCAAGCAAGCATACGACAGTATTGATCGAAACGTACTGTACCAAATAATGCTTTGCTTTGACATCCCAGGCAAATTAGTCCGTCTCACCAAAATGACAATGACGTCGACAACCTCCAAAGTCCGCATCAATAACCAACTCACCGATGCCTTTGACACAAATATCGGACTAAAGCAGGGAGATGGGCTGGCCCCATTGCTATTCAATTTGGCTCTGGAGTACGTCATACGGAAGCTACCTGTCGATGAGCGAGGTACATTACTATACAAGTCGAGCCAAGTAGTAGCCTATGCGGACGACATCAACATTCTGTCACGATCATTAACAACTGCCAAAGAACTTTTCCTGAAACTCGAAAGCGAAGCAAAACTAGTAGGGCTACAAATCAATGAAAATAAAACAAAGCTCATGACGCAGTCGAGGAAAAATACTCAAACACGTAAAATATCACACTTGGCGAAAACAGTATCGATAATGTTAGCGAATTTGTGTATTTAGGCGCCAAAATAACGAAAACGGGCAATGAAAGAGACAAAATACACCGTAGAATACAGCTCCAAAATAAAATATTTTATTCAGTATTGACGATCTTGAAGACGAGCTGCATACACAGAAAAACAAAGCTCTAAGTATACAAATCTGTGATAAGACCTGTGTTATGCTATGGCTGTGAAACATGGGCATTCGCAAATATATTGAACGCCTTTGAGCGACGGGTCCTGAGCGACGGGTCCTGAGCGACGGTTCGGAGCGAAGCTAGACGGGGACCAATGGCGAATTCGATACAACCATGAGCTGTATGAAATTTTTGACGATCCGGAGGTCTCAACGAATGTAAGATTGCGGAAGCTGCAATGGGCTGGACACATGAATCGTTTGGACGAACAACGGATACCGAAAAAGGTATTCGTTGAGAGAACAGAAGGCCGGAGGCCAGTGGGGAAACCGGGCCTGTAGGAAACGTGCAATCACCTGTGCATGCTCGCCCAGTTCGTTATGCGGAAAACATTGCTATTGATTGCGATAGTGTGGCAGAAGAGCCGTCAACCTCGACTCGTCGTCGTGCCCAACAATTGAACATCTCACGAACATCACTGATGCGAATTTGGAATAAATATCTGAAGCCTACTGACCATTTCAAGCGACGGCAATACGCCGAATGGTTGGTTGAACAGACAGAAGGGAATGGTGACTTTACAAAGAAAATCATCCTCAGTGACGAGGCACACTTTTACCTCAGTGGATTCGTTAGCAAACAGAATTGCCGCATTTGGGCAAATGAGAATCCACGATTGATTGTTGAAAAGCCGATGCATCCACAAAGAGTGACTGCTCGGTGCTTCTTCGGAAATGAGAACAGCCAAGCAGTTACCGTGGATGGTGTTCGCTATTGCGAGATGATAACGGACTTCTTGTGGCCAGAAATTGACGTTATGGACCTGAACGATATGTGGTTCGAACACACAGCCACACAGCCAACGAAACAATGGCTCTTTTGCGCGAGAAATCCAATGGCCGTGTTATCTCACGTTGTGGCGATGTTAATGGGCCACCACGATCATGTGATTTGAAGCCGTTGAACTTCTTTCTCTGGGGATCTTTAAAAGTAAAAGTGTACGTCAATAAGCCAAGAACAATTCAAGAGCTAAAGATGAGATAATTCAGCACATTAACGACATTGATCCTCAATTATGTCTCAGACCGTGTGGACCGTCGGATAGAAGTACGCCACCGTAGCCATGGCGAGCATTTGGGCGATATTTTGTTTCACGCATATGTGTCATAGATCCTTTTATTATAATAAAAACATAACAATAACATAATTCTCTGAAAACTTTTTGTTTTATTTATAATTAGCATCGTGCGTTTTGGTTGGACCACCCTTTATATATATATATAGATGTATATATAATATACATGTATATATACTTATATATATATATATATATATATATATATATATATATATATATATATATATATATATATATACATACATATATATATATATATATATATATATATATATATATATAAATACATATAAATAAATATATATATATATATATATATATATATATATATATATATATATATATATATATATATAAAAATATATGAATATATATACATATATATATATATATATATATATATATATATATATATATATATATATATATATATATATATATGGATATATTTTCGCGTGTTATGGTAATTTTAATGTCCCGGGAAAGTGAAAACGCAATGCCTTTTAAATTAAGTTAAAAGAGTTTACATACGAATAAATGCACAATCGTTAATTTAAAACTTTTACTAATTTTAATTTTCACCTTGTCTATAAATTTTTACTTTAACTGTCTTATCTATCAACGAAAATCACTTTACTATTACTCGATCAATATCGATTTTCAATTCGCACTCCACACTATCGCAGTTTTTACTATCGCTGCCATCCACCGTTTCCCATTACCGCTTGAGTGTGCCACCTTCTACCTGAAGGGAGTTCCATTGTGCCCAATAGCTTTTCAGGGTTGCGCCATACATTGAAACGTCTTTCGACTCAGGTCGCCCAATTGTCTCGTTCCATACGAGCAATGGTCCGATGTCTTCATCGGCTAACTGGGCATTTTGAATCTCCTCCGATGACCAACCTTCATCGGATTCAGCCGTTATCAATCGCAGATCAACGGGCGGCTCCTTTTCTTCAACCCGTCGGCAATGCTTACAAATAGCTGGACATGGACGACGAGATAGGGCGTCAGCATTTTCATGAGCTCCGCCCTTCCGATGAACAATTTCGTAGTCGTATGACTGCAATCTCTCGATCTATCCCGCAACTTGTCCCTCGGGGTTTTTGAAGTTAAGTAGCCATCTAAGCGATGCATGGTCCGTTCGAAGAACAAATTTCTGGCCATATAGGTACTTGTGGAACTGCTTGGTGGCCTCTATTATAGCCAATAGCTCCTTCCTGGTCACGCACTAGTTCCTCTCACTTTTTGAAAGAACGACTGTAATACGAGAGGACTCTTTCTTCGCCATCAATCTGCTGGGAGAGCACAGCTCCAATACCGCCGTTGCTTGCATCGATGTCAACTACAAACATTTTTCCGGGTTTCGGATATGCGAGCACCGGTAATTCACACAGCTTCTCCTTCAGGGTTTCAAAGGCTGTCTGGCATTGTTCATTCCAGACAAACGGACAATTTTTCTCGGTTAGCTGATGGAGACACTTAGCTATTTTGGCAAAGTCTCTGACGAATCTTCGATAGTAGGTCGCCAGACCCAGAGAACTTCGTAGTTGACGCTTGTTGTTTGGTGTTGGCCAGCTTTTCACGGCTTCAATTTTCTCAGGGTCTGTTTCGACCCCTTCTGCTGATACGACGTGTCCCAGGTATTTTACCTCCGCTGCAAAAAGGGTACACTTGTCGGGACTAAGTTTCAAATTCGCCACTCGCAATCGGGAGAAAACCTCTTCTAAGTTCCGCACATGCTCTTCGAACGTTCACCCGATAACAATGATGTCATCTAGGTACACCATTCAGGTTTTCCAGGTGAGGCCTCGTAGCACGTATTCCATCAGGCGTTCAAAAGTGGCTGGAGCATTGCAAAGCCCAAATGGCATCACCAAAAACTGCCACAATCCGGTCCCAACTGAAAATGCGGTCTTCTTTCGGTCCTTCTTGTCGATTTCTACCTGCCAGTAGCCACTCTTGAGATCGAAGGTAGAAAACCATCTTGCGTCGGCTAAAGTGTCCATGATGTCATCGATGCGTGGGAGCGGGTAACTATCTTTCTTAGTGACGTCGTTAAGCTGCCTATAGTCGACACAAAGGCGAGTGCTACCATCCTTTTTCTTTACTAGAACTACTGGGGCGGCCCATGGACTGACAGAAGGTTCGATAACGCCTTGTTTTTCCATGTCCGAGATCAACAGGCCCACTTCTCCTTGTTTGGCTATAGGGAGACGTCTCGGTGCTTGTCGAATCGGCTTGGCTCCCTGTGTATCTATGGCGTGAGTTACCAGACTCGTTCGGCCTTGGTCATCCGGGTTTGTTGAGAAGATGTCACTGTACTTGGTGACCAGATCAGAGGCTCGCTTGAATAGCTGCACTGGTAATTTGACCTGCTTCAATATTGCAGACGTGGATTTCCGGGCTTTGTCTGTCCCTTGCCTCTTTTTCCAATGATGGTCGTGAGTAGCTTCCAAAGAGGTGATGGTGGAAACGTTCCTGGCAGCTTCCGATGACTTCTCCTGCTTTGATGCTCGTGGTTGAGTCTGCGGTGTTAAGGACTCTAACCAGCACGTATCCGTTTCTTATAGATCTTACAAGGCTTCGTCCTACAATCAAACTGCGCGATGCGGACGTCTTCGTTGGCTCTATCAGATAAGAACGCTGGTCTCCAGAATCACCATCAAGCTTGGCCCATACAATACTTTCAGAAGAATTCGGTAAATCAGTGTCGGCATATACTACTACATTCATCTTGGGAATTTGAACGCTGGGATCCTCCATCAATACTTCGACATTCTGCCATTTCAAGACCCGTTTGCCCAGTCCAACGTGATTCCATGTGGTCGCAGAAAATCCATTCCGAGAATGCAGTCATCCATAATGTTCGCGACCAGAAAATTATGTCGGAACGCAAGGTCTCCCAACTGTATCTGGAGGTTGACCTCTCCATGAACAGGTGCAGTTTCTCCCGTTGCTGTTCGTAGTGAGAAAATTCTGCCCTTGTGAAGTTGTTGCCTCACATGGTCTGGTCGGATAATCGATCGGGTTGCACCAGTGTCGATTGTTATGGTGCAATGTTCTCCCTCAACTTGACCCGAAAGGCATAAGTCCGCTCCTCCACGATGTAGTCTTGACACGGTGATGGTGGTGCTGGGAACGTCGATCCTCCTAGCCAACCTCTGCCCCACGAAGTTGGCTCTTACATGTTTCCCGACCCCTCTGTTGGAAGGGTTTCCATTCTGGGCTCCTGACTCGATCTGGATCTCGGTTTTCTTCGCTTCTTGCAGTCTCTTTGCAGGTGCCCTTTCTCTTCGCAATTTCAGCATCTAGGCTGCTGTAAAGTTTCGCCAGGCTTCTGCATCCGATGCCGTAGCTGTGACCGATAAATCTGCTTCAGATGATCGTCTCCATAACGCATGTCGAGCGCATTCATTATAGCAGCCGGTTTTGAGTGCGACTCAACGGAGATCGTCTGCAAAAGCTCAGCAGCTGGGCCTCTTAGAGCAAGAATTAGTGCAGTTGCTCGTTCCGGCTCATTCCAGTGATTTGCTCTAGCGGCAGCTTCAATCTGGATTTTGTAAATTCTCCAGACCGTTTGCCCATCAAATATTGGTGCTTGCACATTTCTAAATGTACTTTGCTCTGGGGTTGTAAGCGGGGCTGGTGAGGTGGTTACTGCTGCCTTCGCTGCTTCCAATTCCTTTTCACTTTTTCCATCTCATTGTTGATTCTCTCCTCGACCTGGCTGACCTTTTCCTCGACCTGGTAAACCTTTTCCTTGACGCATTTAATTTGCTTGTTCAGACTACTGAGCTCCGCTTTTATTTCGGTTGACTGTTTCTCTAACTTCTGTGTGATGTCTGCCTTGATTTCGATCACTAATTGGTCCAGCTTCGCTGATTGTTCATTTAACTTCGCTGATTGTTCATCTAGCTTCGCAGTTAAACTGGATGACTGCTCGTTTAGCTTCGCAGTTAAACTGCGTGACTGCTCATTTAGCTTCGCAGTTAAACTGAATGACTGCTGTCGCTGCTCTTGCTGCATTAGCATCAACATGTGCATCAGCGCATTCTCTGGTTCCTTTGATTTTGGTTTTTCGGCTTCTCCACGTTCTGCGCCTTTTTCCGCATCTGAGAGCTCACCCAAATCCAGATTCACGCCTTACAACTCGATCGCGCCACGCAAGCGTGGAATCAGTATGGCCTTTGTACCTTGTGTGGCCATCTTTCGCTGTTCCAACTCCCCCTTGAGCTCCGATATTGCAATTGATCAATTTTTAGATGTAAGTTTCCTGGCATTTTTATTGTTTCGGCTATTTTTCCACCAGTTTCCACGTTAATTTTCACTATTGTGCACTTTGAAAATGTTTAAACGTTTTCACTTCCAAAATTTTCTATCCCACTTCTGACACCACTGTCGCGTGTAATAGTTCGTGGCCAATAATTTTAATGTTCCGGGACAGTGAAAACGCAATGTCTTTTAAATTAAGTTAAAAGAGTTTATTTACTAATAAATGCACAATCATTAATTTAACACTTTCACTAATTTTGATTTTCACTTTTTCTATAAATTTTTACTTTAACTGTCTTATCTATCAACGAAAATCACTTTACTATTACTCGATCAATATCGCTTATAAATCCGCACTCCACACTATCGCAGTTTTTACTATCGCGGTTGTAATGATTCAGCTCGCCTTTCTATAGGGTTTCTAGTCATTCAATCCATTTCTCGTACATTGCCGAAATACGTGGAATATTCGAGCAGCTTAATGAATGGGCAGTGACGTCACTTTCAGATGTTGATCATGCTTGGTGGGTTTTCGAGTACATTCGCTTGTTGATCATTATGTTCTTAATGGTTGTGAAAACAATTGCGACAGTAGCTCGCAAAATTATTCGTGCATGTAACAATATATATAAATATATGAATATATATATATATATATATATATATATATATATATATATATATATATATATATATATGTATATATATATATATATATATATATATAGACATACATATATATATTGTATATATATATATATATATATATATATATATATATATATATATATATATATATATATATATATATATATAGACATACATATATATATTGTGTATATATATATATATATATATATATATATATATAGACATACATATATATATTGTGTATATATATATATATATATATATATATATATATATATATATATATGAATATATATATATATATATATATATATATATATATATATATATATATATATATGTATATTATACATATAAATATATATTATCCTTACTCCAAGGATTCTCTTTTTAATAAGATGACCACTTCGGTTTGCATTACGGACGGTATGCAGACGGCCATCCGGGACTCCCCTTCCCCTTGCTTATCAGCTTGCGCATCGCCACCATCCTTCGTATCGGGAAAACTCCGTCTCGTAGGCAAGCGTTGAATGTGCTGAGGAGCAAGTCAGGATAGACAAGTTGCAACACCTCAGCTGGAACACCACTGGGCATGCAGCCTTCCTCGCTTCCAATAACAAGACTGCCTCTTTCTGTTCCAGCTGTGTGAAGAGTGGGCACTCGATTGCTGTTTCACGGTGGACAGCGTCAACACGGACAGGATGGGCGGCAAGAATTGAACGCACTATCTTGTTCATCTTATCCACTTCACATATGCGAGGCGTCCGTAGGGCACCATGCTTCCGCATAACTAACTTGCAGCCGAATCTCCACGGATCCTTGTTCACATTGTCCTCTATATCTTGCCAACAGCGAGGCATGCTATTGTTCATCAATTTGCGAAGGCATTTCCTGGCCGACTTATATGCTACTATCCGGTTGCTTGCCTCTTCACGGTTCCGTGCCCGCTGAGCCTCATGCTTGTGACATTTCCTTCGCTTTTCAGTGATTTCAGTTGACTACCAGTACACTGGGCGTTTGCCGTGCCGGTGTTTTCGACGGAGGCGTAGAAGCATTGCAAGCAGTCGCAATGATGCTCATAGTTGAGTTCACCAAGTCTTGAGCTGCCAGTTCTTCTGTCCCCTGCGAATCACCTGCACCGGAGGACCTGCAGTGAGCACCTCGACGAACCTCTCGACGTCCATCCTTCCGATGTTCCACCCACTTGTAGAAAGTCGAGAGCAAGGACGTTGGGAGACAATGTTCTCCACTTGTGCATCCTCCGTACTGACGACTCTGAGGCGAATGTACACGCTAAAGAAGGTGCTCCTTGAGAGCCGAATCCACACGAAACCATCTCCCGTCCACAGCCCTTTGGCTGTAAATCACTGTTCTGAACCCAGATGGCGACAGTACCAGTTTCATCAGATACCAGGATGTCGATTTTTTATCAGAGTATTGCCCATTCAGCAGCAGAAAGTTGGCTTACATGTCGCTCGCAAACCGTTCAAGCAGTTTTTAGGCGGATGAACTGCGCTTTAGGTTTACCTGCAGGATACGGGTCATAGATGTTCTGAAAACCTCACATTTCCTTGATACCAAGGCGTCCGGTCCGGTCCTTGCAAAGGATACAGTGTGCCCGCATCGTACACTTTTTTCTTTTATGTCTCATTTCACCGCATTTGTAACATAGGGAACTCCATTCTTTTATTGATGTTTGTTGGTGGAGTTATCTGCAAGTGCCCTTTAGGCTTAGCCCTCAGCGCTTCTTTAGCTCTCTGCTCTTGTTCGGCCTTTAACCAGCTCCTCCAGTAATGCCCAATGCGCTCTCGGAGCTCCTCTAGTTCAAGGAGCCCCACCTTTACTGCTTTGTTTTTTGGTCAGATGATATTTTTTTAGAACATCTCCCGGTTTACGGATTAGCCTTTCTTCGTGATGTCGCTGGACGGCAATTGTACTTTGCGACCTCCTTTCTTTGGAGAGGTCATCGGCTTCTGTTTCCGAGTACACTACTTCAGCCACGTTTTCGACGGTGGCAGTAAAATCACACACCGCCGTTTTGACTGTCTGGCCACTCTCTTCTTTTCTAGCCGTGGTAACTTTGTGGAATTAAGGATGGTTCATTATCATTTCGGGATTTAAGACACTTGCTTCATTCACTTTAGTAGCGATCGCAGCAGTAACTATCAAATTCTCGATATTATTTATATTTTCCCCCACTAATCTCCGTTCTTCGTACGTCTTTACTGTTATTGTATTCATAGTCGTTTTTGTCGTCGTTAGTATTGCTCCCGATGTGCTGTGAACATCGTTGCTTCGTCATTGTGAATATTTTAACTTACTTTTCTTGGATTATTTTTATCTGTTTCTGGGGTTTTTAGTTGAAATCGCTCCAGTTTCTTTGGGTCCCGCCTCGGTGCCGCTATCTCTGTTCGTCTGTGTAATCCCGTTTTTGGTCCCATGGTTATCTTTACAGAGCAGGAAAGCCATGGGAGGGTTGGCATAAGCCCTTATGGGGATAAGTGCTCAGAGCCAGTCCAGCGTTAATCGTGAGTCCATGTCAACCAAACCCACACCACCAATCCAATGGTATGAACTTCGAGCGTATTCCGAGGCCTGCCAAGATTTTACCGGAACGAGGACGGTATGATAGTTGAATTGGAGCCATTCATGCATGAATGTCACCTCGGCGCTACCGTGCAAAGCAACTAGGTCCAAACCATCATCGCTTGTAAGACGGACTACTTTGGCTTGGATGCCAAAGTAAAGCGTTATTTGGTACAGTACGTTACGGTTGTTGTTTAAAGTCAACAAATATTTGGCATACGTCTATGTTGAACTTCCAACATTCCTCAAGTACCTGCTTGATTGTAAACAATTGGTCGATCGTCGATTTGCCTGATCTAAAACCACCTTGATACTTGATACTTTTAACGTATCATATTTATTACCTGAGTTTTCATGGAGTTCATCTTTCTCTATCTTAGTCTGAACTCATGTTTATACAGTAGACATCTTGAAATAGGAAAAGTACACAAAATTAGCATTTGAATTCGTTCTACCATAGTTGTTTTACATAACGAAGTCAAATCTGAGCGTGCGAGTGCCTCTCAACTTACGCTGTGTTTCAGAATGATATGTAGTTAATTATATTTTGGTTTTAAATCGTAAGCTTAATTACTGTGTTAAAAATTTTTTGCATTATATAAGCATTTTCCCGTTGAATCTTTTTGTTCAGTTTGTTTTGATACTTTGGAGAGAGGAGAGAGAGGGTAATATGTGGTGAAGCTACTGAATAACAGGACTGAGACTGTAAAACATTCTATTTTGATTTCATACATATTTGCTCGTTATAACCTTATTCACCCTTCCTCTATCCCTCCAACGCTCCATGCATATATTCAATTGTTTGTGACAGTGCTGGATTTAATTTTCTGTCATTTCCTTTGGAACGCACGTCACATTCTCTTTCACAGCTTCAATAAACTCAAATCTTGCTCCTTTTAATTCAGATGTCATCTCAAGAAACAGGTAGAAATCGGTGGGTGTAAGACTCGGCGAATAAGGTGGATGATCTAATACTGAGATGCTGGACTTGGCTAGGAATCTCTGCAAAATTTGCCGTACAGTTTTTTTATCAATTCCTACAGTTTCAGCAATCAAACAAGAACTTAACGGATGGCCAGATCGAACCAGACTATGGTTTTTGTCGATAATGTCATCCGTTTTTGATGTGAAGGCATGCTCTAGGCGTGTATCATCGTCAACTCCCTCTCGGCCAACTTGAAAATGCTTAAGCCACTCAATGATTCGTGCATGTAACAAAAATTCAAAAAAATGTTGGTACATTTTGTCTCCCCCTGGACCCCCTGATGCGCAAAATAACTTTTTTAATTCAGATTCTAAAAGTTCTAGTCAAGACCTCTCATTTGATACCTCACTTGACTACCTTTGATAAAAAACATTTTTAAGGGCTACTTCGTTATTAGGGGGGACCCCCGTTAAAAAAATTTGAAATGTTTGATAAGACCTAAACTTTTGAGGGACCACCACTTCTGACCTTTTAACAAAGTTTGAGCTTTCTAGTATCTACAGTTTCTGAGGAAACTTGCTGTGACGCACGGACAGACAGACAGTGATTTGAGGCAGTGTACTTGGTAAGTCACCTAAAAGGAACAAGAATGAGTTTCGCACAGGCGGCAAAATACATTAAAACTTCGAGTTAATTTGTTAAGAAAATAAGAGTTTTAAGCAGTCGGGAAAGTTGACGATCAACCAGATAGAGGTCATGAGAGTATGACGTCTGGAAGGCAAGATAAAGTCATCAGCAGCTTGGTTGAAAAGAACCCGGCACTGAGCCTGCGAAATGCGAAACAGGAACAGGAAAATGAGTTACTGTATCAATCAGCTCCATTAAACGGAGGCTGCAAGAATCTGGGATCAACAGTAGAAGTGCACACGCGAAGCTGCTATAGACAGAAAAGAGACTAACTTGACAGAGAAAAATTTGAATTAAATACGGCGAAAGAATTTCAGAGTGTACAGTAAAACACCCAGAAAAGGTACACGTTTACGGATGCTTCTTGGAAGAAGGTTTCGAGAAGTTAATTGTGCAAACGGTTTGGTTTTGTGCAAACGGTTTGCTTGTCTACTGAACGTTTATTTATTTATTTATTTATTGAAATATAAACGGACAACTGTCCTTATAACTTACAATTACTGAGTATATGGTAGCTTAGCACTAAGATAAATAATTTACAAACTAATTTAAATTCTAAAAATAAGAAGAAAAAGAACTTAATAATTTAAAGAAAAGAATGATACATGTGTCAAGTGCAACTTACATTCAACTAACAGGATTCAAATATACAACTTTTTATTTTGCTCCGGTTTGTATTGAAGAAATCAACTTGTCGACAAAGATGATTTCCGGTGCTTTCCAAACGTTCAATAGGAGAGTACTGACTGTAGTTCGTTTTACATTTTCGAAGCTTGAATAGATCATTTGATCTCGTGTTTCGTGGTGGAATTCTGAATGAAATATGTTGTAAAAGCTCAGGCACATCAATATTGTTGTTAAGTAAATTGTATAAAAACTTCTTGCTTGAAGTGTATTCATGTTAAGCAAGGATAAAATTTGGCAGTAATCTAAATTTTCACGGTTTGTATGCAACGAATCTTAGAAATTTATTTTGCACCTTCTCTATACGATCAGAAAAAGATTTAAAGTGGGGATTCCATAAAACTGATAAATATTCCAATTTACTCCTCACAAGTGAGAAATACAGCGCTTTAAGCGCATGAATATTGCTGAAAGTTGAGGTATTTCTTATGATAAAGCCTAACATTCTGCGTGTTTTCTCCGTTATATTGTTCATATGCGCATTAAAGTTCAACGATGAATCAAACATTATACCTAAGTCGATTACATTATCAACTTTCTTTAAAGGGATGTTATCCATGCTATAAATATGGCTAAGTGTAGTTTTACATCTGTTAAAAATAATATATTGGCACTTGCTGGTGTTAAGAAACAAACAATTCTGTTTAGCATAAGAACAAAATTGATCTAAATTTGATTGAAGTGTCAGTATATCATTATAACAAGATACGGATTTAAAAATTTTGCAATCATCCGCAAACATCAAGAATTCTACATCATGTAGAGTTTGACAGATATCATTGATGAAAATTAAAAATAGGAGTGGTCCTAGGTGAGATCCTTGTGGTACACCTGATGAAGGATAAAACTGTCGGGAGTATTGGCCACCTACTTTAACTATCGAAGATCTGTTTCTGATATAATCATTCAACCAATTCAAAATAGCTCCATTGAAACCGATGTTTGCAAGTTTCCTGATCAGGAGATCAAAGTTAATTTTGTCAAAAGCTTTTCTGAAATCAGTATATATCGAATGAACTTGAAGATAATTATCTAGGGATTGACATATGTAATCATGGTATGATATAAGATTAGTTGCAGTCGATTTACCAGAAACGAATCCATGTTGATTAGCAATTATAATAGGCCTTAGTAACGGAGTTAAGAAATCTGTGACGAGAGACTCAAACCAGTGATCGCGACTGCATGCTACAAGAAGAAAACGATCCTAAACATTGACCAACTGGAATGAAGAAAGCCGAATAACAAGTTTAGATTGGCCATCACAAAGTTTAGTCGCAAACCCGATAGAACTCACGTGGTCACTAATGAAAGAGAAACTCATAGGAAAAATATAGCCACACCACCAGCAGCTGGAGGATATGGTGAGGTTTTAGTACGAAATACTAGCAGAAATTAAGTCAGTGTAGTATAAAAAGATGCCAGGCGATAATAAATAATCACGGAGGCAAAAGCTACCACTTCTAGCAAAGGAAAAATTCATGGTCGTTACAAGCAAATGAAATAGATACATATCAGAATCAGAAATCCGAGTAGAAGTGTGTCACTGACTACACTAAAAAGAGAATTCAGAGGTACTAAGTTATTTGGTCGAGTCACAGCTCGAAAGCCCCTACTAAGGCCACAAAAGAAAAAGAAACGTATACAGTGTGCCCTTATTTGACAAGATTGGACTGACTTTCCCTTCTCCCGTGTATAACCACAGGGAACCACAGAGCAAAGTGTGGCTATCCATAGCTAGAGAAACTGTGAATATTATAATGGTCTGGCCAACCGGCAAACTTGATCAGCGTTTAGCGATCGTGTCCACTTTTAGACTAGTGTTGGTAAGTAAGATTCAGTGACTCATGACTGATAGGTACTACTGTCCCTCTGGGGGATGGTTAGTAGAAATTGGTTGGGTAGGGAATTGTAAGTAAAAATACTTAGAGGGATTGTTACAAGAAAGGTAACTCATGACCCTCTTTGAGTTAAGATGTTGTAATGAATCATGCGACGCCGCTGGTGACCACTACCAACACACTTTGCTGCTAGGTGGCTTGTCATTTTACGTTGGTTGCGACCAGTGCCCATCCCACGTCTATTTTATCGTGGGTTGCGAACAGAATTTTGACAGCCACATGGTAGCAGGTGGTTGGGTAGTGGTCACCATCGAGAGGAATTGCTTTTATCCCAGCGGGATTTTTGTGTGCAAATTCTATTGTGAGTTTTGTGGATAAAGTGAAGATTCTGTGTTACAACCTAAACCCAAACGTAAACGACCTACAGCTAGGAAGGTTTCAGAATGGCAAAGAACTCCATTGTCAAACTTTCCAGCCTTAAACGCTTTCAACTGCTTGTTAGAGTTTGTACTCAATCTACGGCTTCAGTTTAAGTCCATCTTTTCATCTCTTAGATATCGTCAGATGCTGTTTAATGCTGAATTTTAACGTTGCTGTCATTGTCTTGCAGTTCTTAGGTTTAGATTCGTATTATTTTCAATGTTGAAGGAAATCATTTGAAATGCAATTTTAAACCTTAGCAGTAAAAGCACGAAATAAATATGAATCTGGAGTCTTTCTATAAAATTGATACATATGTGTGTATTCAATTTTTTTATGATCTAATAATTTTATATTGAACAATCATATTCCATTATGTTTTTGAGAGATTTTTCCATACTTCTGCAAATTGAAATGAAAATAATTTGAGCATACAAGTCTTTTAATTTGTTCAATTTTTAATTCACAAATCATCTACAATCAGAAAAAATACGAAATTGATTTGAAAGTGTAACTAAACATGTTCTCTTGAATGTGCCATAAAAATAGTAGTCTCTACTTTTAGAATAAAATGCTTCGAACAAAAGAAAACGTAAATAATTAGAAAATTTACAATGTGCGAGACGATTGAAAAATGTAATCAAAAATTTAAGGAAGCATATGAATGAGATAAAGGATGAGAATTCTGTTTACCAATTGTAGTAATCTAGGAGCTATGGCTCTAAAAGCAGCGCTGACACAGGCACACCGCACAAACTCAATTTAACAAGGAGTAACCATTCAGTCACCTTCCCCATCGCAACACTCGCTCTTTTTTTTTCTTCGCATGAAAAAATAAGTGAAAAAAAAAAAAATTCTCTTGTACTTAACACCCGGGAAACAAAATTTTAAAACTGTTTAATATTTTAACGTGTAGTGATTTTATTTCAATATCTTTTGAATATAATTTAACTAATTGCGGTGTAACGTGGTATCCAAATGCTTAGAACAAAACGGTTAACCCCTTAAATTATAGGAACGATAAAATCATTGTATCATTTAAACCCCACAAAATTTGTCAAATTTTACCCATTCCAACCATAATATTAATTAAAAATTGTTTTGTTTGTCGGTAATTAACGCGTGGCTGTCGTATTCTTTCGATTTATTTCCCCCTTAATTACGCCTAATAATTATAAACATAAATTGCTTTCAATTGAAAACTTAATCGAATCTACAAAAAGACGATTTTTAATTTTAAAAACCACCGAAACGAGTGTGCATTATCACCATCACGGGTTCACTCATAGATGGCACTATTCAACGAAACTTTGCGCGATTTTCCATTGTTGTGTCGTTGCTCGATGGCTCGGCCCCGCCAATTTGGCAACTTGGGAAAGACGACAGAAAGAGAGACAATCTATAAAACACCGTTAACTGAAGTTAGAAACCGGCCAGCGCCTTGGAATACCTGGGGCCACCAATTTCCACGAACAGCGTGATGAATTAACCAGTTGTCAACAGGTTTCGAATCCGCAAGTTGCTAATCACTTCCTAGTTGGAATTGCGTGCAGAAGTGAAATTAATCAGCCTGAAATTGTACAGCATCCGGTTTTGATCTTTCCCGGAAAACTTTAGTCGAGTTTATTGGAGTTAATATATTTGTGGGAAATATAGCTGTACATGGTAGTGCTGGCGCAAACAACGTGATTCGTGGACCCATGTTAATAAATGGTTCTTTACAAAAGTGCTGGACTGTGCTTTCGTAGTGAAAGTTTGAAGAAGCTGCAGTGCAAAGGCCCCGAAGGAAATTGACGCGAATGAATCTGTGAAGGGGGCAAATGTGGAAAAAATTATCATCGTTCTCATGGCATTCTTCTGAGTTTCGTGAATCGAAGTGAATCTGTTTGGCGTAGAATCGTAGCGGGTGTACGGAATTTTAAAGAGGGTGAAATCGTGGGTGAAAGCGAAAGTAGGTTGAGTTTATTGTCTCTTGACTGTTGATGTTTTGGTGTCTAGTTTTGGAATTCGATTTCCGATTGAAGTCGTTTAAAATTTAAACAACGTGAGAGAGTTTGGATCCAAAGCATGTCAACATTATTTAAAAAAAAACACAATGAATGAATTGGAACGCGTGAGGCTAGGGTCCATTATTCGACGCTTGCGAACGTGCAACGCTTGATTCTTGTTTGCTCGAAAGCAAGAAGTATTTATTTTTGGACGAATATCAATCATTCCGTGCTTCCTTCACGCGTGTTGATGATTTAAATTATTGTTTGTATTACATTGTTTGCGCGGTGTCGTCTATGCACCGCATCTCTACTGTTTGAGAAATTGTTTCGCAATTCAACGTCTCATTTGGAGGAATGTTAATGTATGGCTAAAGCTGGGGTGGCGGGAAAAACTAATTTGGCTGAACCAAAACAAAAACTTCGGATTACAATATCCGGTCGTAAGGCAGAGTATAAAAATCCTCCGTCTCCGAAGGCTGCTGACGTTGGCACTCACGAAGGACTTGGCAGACTCAACATTACTCGCAGTGGAAAACGTACGCCACCTACAGGACGAGCTCCTGACTTTTCATATCAAGAATCCTCATCAGACTTGGCCTACACAGTGGCTACCAAAGACTATTTGCAGTCGGAGTTTGCTGCCCAAGGGAAGGGGTTAGTGCAAAAGAGCTCTTCATCAGCACGGCTGGAAAGGCAGTCATCTCGAGAAGAATTCATCGAAGAAGATAAAGTGCAGTTTCGACATCATGACCTTTTCCTGGAGCGTGGAAGCCGTTTTCCTCGCCCCGCAAGCCATGCACCCCTGAAAGCGCCAACAATTGATGAGAGGCTGAGTCGGGTTCTAGATTATGTGAACGAAACCTATTCCCAGAATAACCTTAACACACCTAACGCTATTGAATATGAGGCTTCTACTGAAACACCTGCTCAAACCATAAGCAAAGTATCCGATACTCCACCACCCCGGGATATTCAAAAGGACAAAAACTCATCCATTTTCCATTCAGCAACTAGTAATGACTCAGACGATAGTCCTTTAAGTGATGCTGGACGTAAAAGAATCAAATATGTAGGACAGCCGACGCTATACACAGCTGAAGAAAAAGAGATCCTTGAGGAAAGACGTGAAGGATTCCGGAACCTTGCGGGAGTAAGTGAAGATTCCTTGGAATCAAATTCCCTGAACGAAAGTCAAATGCCAGCTTTTGGTGATTCAGTGGTGACTCCTGAGGAGGCGATAAGCATTCTATACAAGTTATACAATGTCGTATCTGTTTATTTTGCGGGACATAACAAGTTCACTAAGTTCTTGACCAATTGTTAATATATTAAACTTTTAATGGCTCAAACACAACCCTATCTAAAATTAAATTAAAATTATCATTCGAAACTAAAATATTGCACACTAGTAGTTAAAACAAGGCATGTGTATGAAATCATTTTTATAAAGTGCAAACACTTCAAATGACGATTCAACATAAACTTACTCTAAGACTATTTGGAACTATAAAATAAAATTATCCGGAGGTGCGAAGAACAAATTACCGGTTTATCCGCGTGCGCGATAGTTTTAAAAATAAGAGAGCGTGTTTACGAACTTATTGGTGAGTCGAAACAGGCAACAATTAAAATTTGCGGGGAATACTCTGTTGAGGTGAACTATTTTGCTAAGGAATTATTACCAGTCGCCGTGCACCTAGAGCTGACCAAAACTTTCTCAATGCAATCACGGTGTTGATAGTGCAAGGGTAAATACGGGTACCCCATGCCATTTGAATTGAGGACAAGCCGCAATCACTCCATGGCCTGCCGTGATTACAGTGATTGATAACTACTCGTACACATACAATACCCAAGCCCCATTTCGATAACGATTTCAAATTCGTCCGAAGAACCAGCACTGGAGCAGTACTAATTAGCTGATGCCGCGTTTGATTCGCTTTCAAGGTCTCGGCAACCGTTTGTTCGGATGATCGAACATATGTCGCCTCGTTGCCAATCAACGAGCAAGAACGATTCTAGCGGAAAGAAACGAAAGGATTCGGCGGAAGACAGAAAGAGTACCTCTACAAACGTGGACAAATATCGAAAGAGCTCGTATAGCTCCCGTAACCGATCATATTCATCACTAAGAAACCTCCGCTCAACCATACGTGAATCAGGGAATAATAGTCATAGTCAGCGACAGCCATTCAGTTGGTCGTCTACGAATAATTGTATAGCACCACAACAACTGAAGGCCGGCTGCAGAGAATGGTGTGGAATTGCTTAAACGTATCATTGAGGTCGGAAATGAAACTAAGCCAAATCAAACCTATCTTTGAGCGTCATGCAGGCGACTTTCTACACTTTAGGTAACCGGTGATAAGGCCAACGAGAACTATGCAGTCCTTACTCCTTACATGGAATTTCCCAAAACCTTAGTGCAGGATCAGCATTTATGTCGTGAAAATATCTCAAAACGTCGCATTAAGTTAGATTTAGATGCGTTGATGGAAAAAAAATATGATATTTATCGTTCTAAGGAGTTAGAAAAGTTAGTCTAGAAAAGAAAAGGGATCAAGTAGCCCACGATATCAAAGGATTGCAGAAATCAAAAGCAGATACGTCGGAGTTGCAGGGACTCCCAACGAATAAAGGAACCGGCAATAACATCAATCATTGGAATCGCAAAGACCTGATCGACTACAGAGATCCAACCCGTTATTATCGTATGGAGGAAGCTGCACGATTTGAATTCGATACACCTATAAATTGTAACGCTAATGCTAGAAGCTGCTGTGATCGATCTAAACCGGATTGGCATCGTTGATGAGGAAGATATTAAAGCGTCAAAAGTCAATTTACCTCATTTAACAGGCGGTGGTTCCATAGCGAGTTTCCTCAGTTTTATTGCTAAACTGACCATTTTTCCGACATTCTTACCTCTGCGGTTCATTGCCCGCGGACGAGAAAATATCTTACCAAGTGATTTTGTTACTCAATTTTGTATGGCATTCGCCCAAAGAACCTCTATAGTGATAAGTGAGACTAATACTAATAGCAACGATGCTAACAACCTTAAGAATTTACAGGACACCTCCAGCCCCATCGAGCGCTCGACGGAACAGCGGTGAGTCCTTTTAATTAATAAAAATCTATGCTCAATATTTTATATTCATTATTCATATTATTTATAATAAGTTAGAAAATTTGTTTTATATATATACAAAATATGCAGATACATATATATACAAAATATGCAGATACATATATTAGATTTCGACCATAGAGTTCGGTTTCAAATTAATTGGAAGCCTAGAAATTTAGTTGACGCGTTCTCATTAGCTGAACGTGATTAAAATTAAACCTTTTTACTTTGCCTGTCGAAAAGCAACTCGGTTATTTCAAAACCTTACGAAATATTTAAGAAAACTGGTTGGAATCTTAAGTTAAGAAGAAAAAAAAAAAAAAAGGAAAACTAACTTGAAAAGCATAGTATAAATATGCAACATTTGGTATTTATATGCTATAAGTGATATGAGCTCATGGTCTTGACTCGGAACAGAATACTTAACGATCTATTAAGCAATCGATTTTTGGCGGTCCTATGCTTTAATTTATATTTTGTTTATCGCAAATTTTGAAGTCTTTGCATTTTGAAGAGAATCATTTTACAGTAAGTGATAGGTTAACATTCTTGAAAACCATGCGGTTTGTAAATAAAATGAAGAATTAAACAAAAAAATTGGTCTTTTCCCTTCCGGTTTTTCTGACCGAGTATAGGACCCGGTACGGTGGCAGGCTTCCACCTCAAAATATGAGCCAGCCACCGGGTACAATTTAATCCTTTTTGTTTCAGGTGACTTTATGGGTTGAGTGGCCCAAGCCAAGTGCCTTTTTATGGCATAGAGTTATGCAATTCAATTGTATAATTCTATGACATAAATTCTGATGGGAAAGTTCATATAATTCAAGTTGTATGAGTTTTCCACTCAGAAGAGGAATACCTGGCCACTTCAACAATTTAACATTGGATTTATTCCGGTTGGGTGGGCATGAAGGGGCTCCACCACCACCCGGTTGCCCCTCTCTCATTTGTGGGCCCTGAATTTATTTGGGTAAAGACGAGGTCACCCCAAATTAGCCTTTCTTGTCAGGTTGCACTTGTTCTCGTAACAAGTCTTAATTCCTTCGTGGAGGTTATCTACAAATTTGCGACTTCGGTCGTCCTCTTGTGATCTCTGCAAGCAATTCGTGAATGCGAAATGTTTTGTAGTGAGTCCTCGTGCCGGGGAAACGAACCCGCCCCACGACACCGCAATGCTAGCCTGCCAGCGCATTCACGCGTCTCCGGACGAGGGCATTCTCGGCAGGAACCAACACCTTCCTCTGCCGAGGCAGCAGAACATCGCTGCAGTCCTTCACGGACTTTATTATGAAAACTCTTATTCACTACACAATGTATACGTAATAATTACCTCATATTTTTCTTAATGCAAGAAAAACAAATGTAAAACAAGTGACACCGAAATGATCACCTTAAAATTAATATAATTAAATTAACTATGACTGTATACCACTATTTTAAGAATATTTTTTTTTTCAAATATTGAAAAAGCAATTTCTTTGTTTGCCTACGAGTCGTTTTTAAGTCGATTGAATAGAATGTTAGTGTAATGTTTTAGTTAGCTTATTACTAATGAAATGTTCTTTTGCTCTTGGCAGTATTACGTTTATACGAAAAGAAAGTCACCGAATTAGTTTTGTTGATTATAGAATGCGATCAAACCTGAATCGCTTATGTAATATGTTTAAAAGTTATACGAAAAATTAAACCAACCCACATTTCGAATGTATACGTCGACTAAATTTAGAATTGTTAAATGATCGTGAATCTTCGGGACACAGATGAAGAACTGCATCCGTATCTTTAATATATATTTAGGAATTTTATTTAAAAAGCAGGCAAATATTTCAGTTAAATATAACCTTAGTTTTTAACTGTAAAATTCGTGTTGAAACTTTACTAACAATATCAAAACCCGTATTCGCAAATCAATCAGAATTGTTTTTGAAATGAAGCTGATGCCAACAGCAACAAAGAGAAGTTCCGTATACGACCCTAGCTTTTAAGAAAAAATATACGTAATAGAATATGCTGCACAGTATACGTTCCTGGTTGGGAACAACTTGATTGATTATGCGACGTGATCTTCATCTCTTCCCGAGAATGCACAAATTTAAATTTAATGAAAAATCAATTGTAACAAAATATACGTAAATATATTCCATCCTATTTATTATAAAAGTATACAATTTAAAGGTAAATCAAATTAAAAATATTTGAAAAAAAAAAAATTCACTTTAGTAGATACGTAAAGAACGAAAGTTACTATTTAAAAATGAGAACTAATGAACAAATTAAATTAAGTCCTAAAAATAATTGATTCAAGAAAATAATAACAAAATGAATTGCTAACTAAAAACACGACTTTCCTTTCCAGTGATTCTGCTTTTCAGCGGGAAATGAGGTGTAGGGTAAGTATGCCGTCGCGAGGGTAGGGTTTGAGAAAATCCGCTGAGGTCGGTTTCGCGTTGCGCGCGGTACGCGGCACCTTTGTTGTTTTGCCTTTTTATTAGAGTAGCTTTCGTCGGGTTGAGTTAACGTAGTATATTTTTCGGTACCGCGTCGGAAATTCGGGAACGCGAAGTAACGATTAGATCTTTGTCTTTTGACTGGTTATAGGAAGAAATACGGAGTAACGTAAAGTAGGTTTCCTCTCCGTATGATTTTGTTTTGTAACGCGTTTGAAAACGGGCATGTATTGGTGGCTGAATATTGTAAATGAGCGTAACCCGTTCGGAGACCCGCGACCGAAATCCTCTCCGATCTAGCTGGCCGACAAGCAGCCACCGCGTGAATGGGTTACGGTGCACGGATTGGTTGACCGGTTGGTACCATCCGTTGGCACTACTCAGACTTAACGTCTAGAACCAATGAGAGGTCGGTTCCGCGTTCGCACGTAGACGTAAAATCATTACAAATGGCGCCCAACGTGGGGCCCAAAACATCCTAAGGGGATAAAAGATTCGCGTCTTCTGACGAGTTGGTCCTTTACGGAGGATGTAAGGTACTTTGGTACTCGAGCCTCACGAACAGGAGCAGTGGAGTTGTGTGATACACACTAGCAGTCGCTTCACGTGAGTTGTAGCTTCCGCTCTCCTTTGCTTGATTTTTTTCTTCGCGACAGAATCCTTCCGATGTGTTGTCCCAGGTTAACCCCTGTAAGGACCTTCTATTTTCTTGATGGAACTGTCAGCCAGATGGGGTTTCTCCTGTCGGCCTGGACTCTCAAGAAAATAGAAGGCTACCTTGCCTTTATGTCGCGGAAGGATTCTACTTATTTCGTATGCGTGATAGACGAGTGGTATCGGTTCAACGTTCGGTTGCGTATGCTGGAGTTGCGAAGCCCGGAATGCTTCCACGCGTCGGGAATTTTGACCGCGTACAAAACCGTTACGGTAGCTCTACCACTTGTCTCGTCGAGTCATTTAACGTAGTTTAGAGACGGTTTTTGTGTTGTATGTGGGTTTAGGGGATAAATTTTGTAAATCGACCGAAAGCACCCTTTCTTCGGCAGACTACCACGCACTCTCATTTCCCTTTGGAGGAGTCGACTGCTGGAAAGGAAAGTGTGTATCAAAGAATTTTTTTAAATTTTGCTTATATTAAATAGCTCGCCACTATCGGCCACTCAGTTTCATAAGCGTGTATATATATACTTATATATTAGAATAGGCTTAGTTATATATTTGTTTTTTCTTCTGCTTGTTTCTTTTTAGGCATACCTAGCCCAACCTATAGTAAAACAACCATGGCAACGAAGCGGATCCCAGATAAGCGTTGGACCAGATCCAAAACGGTCCAACCAGCTAACTGCGGGATCTGCTTTGAAGACGTAGTGGAGGGCGTACACAGCGTGCGATTGGAGTCCGGACACCTTTTCCATCGTGCCTGTGTCCAACAGCTCTTCCTCACGTCCGAGCTTTGCCCACTATGCCGGCGACCCATAGAGCGGACCGCCGTAGACGTCCCCCTCGGAACGCCCGTCCCAACGCGTGGAGCAGTGGCGAAAGGGGTTCCAGATGCCGAACCGCCCCAAGCACTGATGGACTTGCAAGGAGGCGTGGGCGGTGAAGTTCCTGCTGCAGTTGTCGCGGCCGAGGTTCCACCCGCGCCTTCCACCCACTCCATTGACACCCTCGTGGCGTTGATGCGAGATATGTCGGAGAGGATTGGCAACTTGGAGGGAAGGCTCCAGAACCCCCCCATGAGCCAACCACCCAGCCGCGTGAGAACTCCGCTTGGCTGGGAGCCCAATCCCAGTGTGGCTATGCACCACTCTTGACCATCTGATCAATGGACCCTACCTCCAAGGAACTCGGGAATGGATCCCAGAGCTCCCGAGTATAGACCACGACACAGCACCGCACCTCCGTTGGTACCTCCAGTCCCCGAGGCAGTTCCTTACAACAGGTCAATCGAGGATGCGATTCCCCCCGGGAACGCATTGACACCTTTCCGAGACCCGACGCCTCGTATCATGGAGAGTTGGCGCCTGAACTTCACGGGTTTCAACGCTATGATATCGGCGGACCGGTTCCTTTTCCGGATTCAGGCGTTAGTATCCAGCACCCTGGGCGGTGACTTCTCGGCCTTCCTCCGGCATACACATCTTTTGTTCAGCGCAGACGCTGCCGACTGGTACTGGAGTTTTAAGGAGTCGACGCCACGTCCCACTTGGAGTTCTTTCAGTGCAGCCTTCCGCAATCGATTTGATGACGGCTTCACTGAGAGAGAACTAAGGGAACAGATAAAGAAACGGAAACAAGGCGCTCACAAACCGTTCGACCAGTACTACACAAGTATAGTGAGATTGAACACTCGCTTGCGAACAACCATGCCCGAGGACAAACTGGTAGAAATTATCAGAGAGAATATGCGTTTGGAGCTTCAGAACAGCCTTCTGCATTTTCCCATCAACACCATACAGGGATTACGCCTCCATGCCCGTAGGCAAGAACAACTGGATGAGCGGCGACGTACCTTCCGTCCACAACCTCGCATAACGGGACCAAATCCCCGAAATCATCACACCGCGGAGTTGATGGCAGCGGACCACCTACTTGCTGACCCAGTATCAGTACCGAGCAGCGGAGCACCACAGGAGCTTGAGGACCCAGCAATGATTGATCGACCCTCCCTTGAAGCAATTACAAGCCCGACGGTCTGTTGGAACTGCCGACAAACGGGGCATCGGTTCTATGCATGTCCAGCGGAACCGACGCTCTTCTGTTACTGATGCGGGAAGGCCGATGTCACCTTTAAAGGAGTAACTAAACCTCTGGAATTTTACATCATACCTCAATTAACCCAGAATCTTTATCTAGGAGTGGATTTCGTTCGAAAATTTAACTTGGCCCCGGCATTTTTTTCCAGTACGACCCTGGAGTCCGTCACCACCGTTCCTGACCAAATTCAAACCACTCACTTATTACGACATACACTGGATGTGAATCAGCAACTGCGACTTGACTCGGCTATATCGGCTTTTCCATCGCATGAGAAGGAAGGTCTCGGGCGGACGGCACTGGTGTTACACACAATAGATGTGGGGGATGCTAAACCCATAAAACAGAGACATTTTGCCATATCTCCGGCGAAGGAAAAGTTGTTATATGCCGAAGTTGATCGAATGCTAGCATTAGGCGTGATCGAAGAATCGCAGAGCGCGTGGGCTTCCCCAGTCACCTTAGTTGTCAAGCCGAACAAGGTCCGGCTATGCTTAGATGCCAGACGCTTGAACGCCGTCACTGTCAAGGACGCATACCCTCTACCGTTGATTGAAGGCATTTTGAGTCGGTTGCCTAAAGCCCACTTCATCACGAGCTTAGACCTCAAGGACGCCTTCTGGCAAATTTCTTTAGACCCTGGCTCAAAGGAGAAAACTGCCTTCACAGTCCCAGGTCGGCCCCTGTATCAATTCGTGACCATGCCATTCGGATTGTGCAATGCCCCTCAAACAATGACGCGCCTTATGGATAAGGTGATACCACCTCATTTACGGCACCAAGTTTTCGTGTACTTGGACGATCTGCTGCTTATAACCGAGACCTTTAACGAACACATCGACCTGCTTCAGGAGGTGGCTCTACACATCCGGAGGTCAGGGTTAACCATCAACATACAGAAGAGTCAGTTCGTGATGACGGAGGTGAAGTATTTAGGTCACATCATTGGGCATGGCAATATCAAGACCGATCCGGACAAGACGCAAGCGATTGACGTTTTTCCATTACCCAAGACCACCAAGCAATTACGCCGATTCCTAGGCTTATGCGGATGGTACCAGCGTTTCGTACGTGACTATGCCACCATTACCACTCCTTTGACCGACATGCTGCGTAAGGGTCGTAAGTTCGTCTGGGAAGAGCCCAGCTTGCGAGCCTTTGAAGAGCTAAAGAAGAGTCTGACTACGGCCCCGTACTGCACAGCCCGGACTTTGACAAACCGTTCTCAATCCATTGTGACGCGAGTCAACATGGGGTGGGAGCAGTCTTAGTCCAGGTTGCACAAGACGGCGAGGAGGGACCTATAGCCTTCATGTCCCACAAGCTGAACCAAGACTGCCTGAGATTGTTCTTACGCTTGGAGTTAGTTTAACATTAATGACGAAATTTAGTAGTCACTTTTAGCCAATTTCGGTTAAAGTATCATACAAAATTTTGACAATGGCCAAGAATGGGGTGATGTCTTTATGATTGCCTTTAAAGGTAGGCATCGCTTTAAGCGCTAATTCGATACTGAAATCTGACATTTTTGGTCTTTGTTCTATTCTGCTTAAAAGAAACTCCTTTGCCAGACCATAGCAGTAAAAAAATTTACTATAAACGTCCCTCCAATTTTCCGAGAAAATTATTTCAAGATCTGAGGTGTTTTCAAATTGTTCGTTTAAATCTTCAATGTATTTTAATTTCTCTCTTAACGATCCTTGCTTATATTATCTATTAGGTGCATTTTTAAGTTTAAATAGATTCTTTCTAATTTATTCCATGCAAAAACATCACGATAATTTGAAAAACTTGAGGTTTGTATGTTATAATTAATCAAATTTATTAAGTTTCTTAATTCAGTTAAAATTCATAAATATTAAATAATTCGTTACAATTTAATTTATCAATTCAAAATAGATTCTATAAAATTTTATTCAGAATTCGCTTTTTTCGATTGACTCCTAATTTGTCGACGTACCCTTTGAAAATCTTCAATTAGTGACTGAATACGATTACTATTTTCCCAAGTTGGTGGATCGTCGCCTTGAAGAATTAATTTTAATAGTTGTATCCGCCTTCTCAACTTGGCCTGACGTCCTCCTCGTTTTTTTCTTTTTCGGAATTTCGATTTTGGGGATGCTCGTAATCAACTCGTCTACTAGTTGTTTTTTTTTTTATATTCCACCATTATGTGCTACGGACCTTGAATTGGAAAATCGCAGCCCAACATTTTTTTATTCGTGTCCAGTTTTTGGTCGGCAGCGCCATGTGGTGATACTGGTACGTGAGAAACTCCAGCCATTGTCCTGTAGCGACATTTTGTTTATTTTTATATTTACTTATTTATTTTATTTTGAGTTTCCTTTTTTGGATTAATTTTTGTGGGTAAAACGCTCGCGTTACGCGGAAGCAAACACAAGCGTAAAACGCCTTCCTATTTGTTACCGTTTTCACGCCCTCGTAAGTAATAAATAGTAAAGACGAGATCCTCTCGAGTCTTGAGCATGTTCACCAGGCTCAATCTCTAGTTCCATTGCTTCGGTAGGATATCTCGGCCTCGACACCGTCGAACCGAGTCGTTTGATCGTTTAATTCATGAATACGAATTTCTTTGTAGTGGGCCCCTGTGCTGGGGAAAAGAACCCGCCCCACGAAATCGCAATGGAGGCCTGCCAGCGCATTCACGCGTCCTCATACAAGGCCAATCACAGCGAGCACCAACATCTTCGCTCGCCGAGGCAGCAGACCATTGCTGCAGACCCTTACAGATAGTTAAAAATCATCAATTCACTAAAAATCGAACATCGGTTTGTTGCATGTCGAGCAGAGCGCACGGGTTTCTTCTGCGGCTACGGCAAACCAGATACTTACTTGCCAGATTGTCCGGATTGTGCCATCTCAAAAAACGGGCGAGCGAGTACCCGACCACCTCGGCGATACTCCAAAGCTCAATCCTAGGTTGTCAGCCTACTACGAATACCAAACACGACAACACTACACCGGCCATGACACTGATGACTGCGGAGACTCCCGCTCTCCCGGAGGCCTCACCAAAGAAGATTTTGAAGCGACCACCACACCAAACAGCAGTTGAAACCAGACCGCCTCCGGTTCGTGGACTAAAGCCACACCACATTTGGCTGCAGGAATACCGTGCGGCTCGAGAACGAATCTTAACATCAATAGAAGTCACCTCTCGCTTGCACAAAATAAAATGGTCCACTCGTCGTTAGAGGAGCTTCCGTAAGAGTGCGCACCTGCCATCAAATCCGTGCTCCATGTAACATGTCGGAGGTTCCCGAAAACGATACCCGGCCGCACGCTCCAATCAAAGTGTTGGGCGAAGTCGCTGTCGTGTTAATCGACACGGGTGCTAATATTAGCTGCCTTGCATCGAGGTACTTCATCAACACGCTACTTTGATAAAACCTTGGCGTTCTGACATCAGCACAGCTGATGGCACCAACACACTATTAAGGGCACGTTGACCACACCCGTCACGTTCAGGGGTCAAACAAAAGACGTCACTTTTTACATCGTTCCCTCACTGACCCAGTACCTTGGCGTCGATTTCGTACTGTAATTTGGTCTGGCCACGGATTTATTCTCAGTTTCTCGCCTCAACCCGAGACTTATCCATAAACTTACTTCTATGCCAGACAGACACGAGCTAAACCCCAGCCAACAACAACGCCTAGAAGCATACATTAGCGCTTTTCCATCTTATGTGGTAGGAGGCCTTGGGCGTGCCAGCCTAGTCTCGCACGCCATAGACGTCGGTGATAATAAACCCATAAAGCAACGACATTATTCCATCTCGCTGGCTATGGATAAGTTGGTGTAGGCTGAACTGGATAGGATGCAGGAGTTGGGAGTTATAGAGGAGTCGCAAAGCGCCTGGTTCTCCCCGGTAACCTTGGAGGTAAAACCATGGACGGTACGTTTTTGTCTTGATCTCATCGACGAAACTACATTACAAATCTCGACTTGAAAGATACTTTCTGGCAGATTCCTCTCGATGTAGGATCGAGGGGTAAAACCGCATTCACTGTGCCCGGATCACCACTCTTTCACTTCGTCACGATGCCCTTCGACCTGTACAACGCCCCGCAAACGGTGACTCAGCTAATGGACAAAGTAATTCCACCCCACCTGAGACATCAAGTGTTCGTGTACTTGGATGATCTCTACTCATCACAAAAACTTTCGACCAACATCTGTTACTGCTTCAAGGAGTAGCTTTATGTATTCCCAAATCAGGGTTCACGATCAATATTAAAAAGAGCAAATTCGTCGTGACCAAAACCGGTACTTAGGATACATCATCGGTCATGATACTATTAAGATCGACCCAGACAAGACTCGAGCGGTTGACAAATTCTCCTTACCGAAAACTGTTAAGCGGTTGCAACGTTTCTTGGGAGTATGCGGATGGTATCGAAGGTTCGTTCGAAACTATGCCACAGTTTCAGCACCCCTGTCAGACATGCTGTGGAAGGGTAAGTTCATCTGGTCCGAGCTCAGCTGGAAAGCATTCGAAGAGCTTAAACTAGCTTTGACATCTGCCCCAGTCTTGCACAGTCCAGACTTTACCAAGCCCTTCTCCATTCATTGTGACTTAAGACAACATGGAGTCGGGGCGGTAATGCAACTACCTGAAGACGGGGAAGAAACTCCAATAGCCTTCATATCATATAAATCGAACTCGGCCCAGAGGAACTACACCATGTCCGAGCAGGAATGTCTGGCAGCGGTGATGGCTATCAAGAAGTTTCGAGTGTATGCAGAAGGCCACCCGTTCGAGATCATCACCGACCACTCTTCACTACAGTAGCTGATGAACCAAGCTGACCTACACGGACGCTTGGTCCGATGGGCTCTTAAACTGCAAGGATTCAAGTTTACGATCGAACACAGAAAAGGAACACAGAACATAGTGCCCGATACTCTCTAGCGAATGTTTTCACCAGAGGGAGCAGAATTGGCAGTGAACGACGATAGTCCTATCGAAATAGATTTGGACAACCCAAACTTCAAATCGGACAATTACGACAAATTGTGGCAAACCATTCAGACCCAACAAACACAGTTGTCTAATTTGAAAATGATCGACGGCTATATATACGGGCAAAATGAAAATGCAAATGGTGACTCGTTGCAGGAAGAGGTCTTGGAAGCTTTGGGTGCCGCATGAGATGACTCATAATCTTATCCTCCGTGCACATGATCACCCTCTTAGTTCTCACGGCGGCTACGGTCGAACGCTTCAGCGTCTTAAGAAATAGTTTTTTGGCCTGAATTGTCCGCGCAGAGCAAGAAATATGCAGTCGCCTGTGGAACCTGTAAAAGTACTAAAGCTCTCAACCAGCCTCTTCGACCTCCAGTGAGCCAACTCAACGTTCCGAAGCATTTATCCCAACGTCTGTATATAGATTTACTAAGTCCGTATCCCAGGTCATCTATGGGACGCGTTGGTGCTTTTTTGTACAAGACCATTATCAAAGTTCCCGCTGGTGGAACACATTCGAAAGTTCACGACCCCACCTATCGTGAAATTCTCAGAGATTCGGGTGTTCCACGTGTTTGGTGTGCCTGAAAGTCTTTATTCGGATAACGGAGTTTAATTCCGTTTTCGCCAATTTAAGGCTCTCCTCGAGGAGTATGGGGTCGAATACCAACTGACACCCATACACTCCTCTCAATCGAATGCATCGGAACGTCTGAATCACACACTGTTAGTTCCGATCCGTTCTTACGTCCATCACTTGCGCACTGCAATCTTCCGATTATTCTGTCACGAGTGGTTCTCCTTACTTTGCCGCCTTCGGACAGTGCATGACTTCCCACGGACAGTTATACAAGCTACTGCGGCAATTTAAGTGTTTGCAAGGCCCCGTTGTTACGCTGGAGCCAACAAATACGACAGAAGATAAAGGCCGCGCAAATGAAGCGCCGTACAATCTCGACCTTCTGAGTTTAAAGAAGCAGATGAAGTATTACGTCTCAATTTCCGGCAAAGCGACGCGGGAGGCCATTACAACGCGAAGCTTGATCGGTGCTTCTTAAAAAGTCGAGTTGTCGAGGTAGTAGGACCTGGGCGCTATCTCCTCATGGATCTGTCCTGGAAAGAAGTAGGGATATACCACCACCATCAAGACCACAGTCCGTTCGTCGCCTGTAAAAAGTTGAAGCACCTACGTCTGTTTTCCGTCCATATTCAGTTTTGAGCCTACGTTTGTCTGAGCGACTGAAGCAAAACCAGGGACCTGCGTCTGTATGTCTGCCCGTTACCCCTTGGTTCTTTATTGTGGTTCCTTCAGCGAGTTTTTCACATTTTCCTTGGTAGGAACCGTATTAGAAGAACAATTCGCCCCGCAAATGAAGTTTCTGCGATTGGTGGCATAGAATTCGTTAATTTATTGGTAAGTATCGAATCCGTGCGTGAAAAATATGCTAATGTGGTTGTCGCATTTCTAGCTCCATCCGCGTGCTTTGTGGTTATGTTCATCGCCGCCGCAGGCGAAGTGGAGGAGCTACCACCTTTTCGCAACGGACACGGGCCCCGTATTCTAGCGTTGCGGGGAATTATGGGCGGAATTTACTTTTGCTTAAATTCTAGATTCGGAATCCTCCTCGTACGTTTCGACTACATTTTTTTTTATTACTGTCAAACAGAATAATAATACAATGAATATATAGAATACCTTTCCTCGTAAGAAGATTCTTGAGAGGAAGGCTGATACTAATTCACTAAAAAGGGTGATTCATAACAAGTGTACACATTTTTGTCGAAAAAAAACATAATTTTTGTGAAGATTAAGCTGTAATGTTTATTTATTATGAAAATTTGGTCCCCTACAATTAAAAATGAAACATTACTTCGGGCATACATATGTGCACCTCGTGCTGCTCAAACGATGATTGTATTTTTCGATGACTTTTTCGCACATTTCCGGTGTTATTAGGCTCGAATATTGTTTTTTAATGCTTCAGTAGTCTGGGGAGCATCAGCGTAAACACGATCCTTCAGAAATCCCCAAAGGAAGAAGTCACAAGGAGTCAAATCACACGATCTCGCCGGCCAATTTATGGATCCATTTCGTGAAATAATTCGATTTCACGTAGAGCGCGAAATGTTTGCACTAGCGATTCATTATTTTTGTAAAAAGTTTTAACAATAATAAAACGTTCGGCTGATGTGTATGACGCCATGGTTAGAATTTTGAAAGACCAAACTGTCATAATCTGTCAATGTATGGACCTAAAGTTGGTGATAAATAAGAGTTAAGGCCCATTCACATGTGTACACTTGTTATGAATCACCCTTTACAAAAAAAAACGTGCATGCCATAATTTTTTTTTTTTTGCTTTTTTTTGTGGTAGGGAGGTGAAGGCATTTACGCCCGCCGAGTCTGGCAGTGTGGGACTCCCATGGAGGATACCCTTGGACTACCCACTAAACACCTCCCCTGTCAATCTGAGAACCTAGCCTGGAACCGTTTGACACATTACTCCGGGCCAGGTCTCGTTTTGATACGCCGTGGGGCGCCTTCAAGCTGGGGAGTCCCTTTCCTAGCGGGAGGGGAGAGGGGAAGAGGAAATGCCAGAAGAGCGATCCCCCAGCCCCAGCGCCTCCGGCTGCTGTGAGTCCCTTTTATCTTTTAGGACTGCCCGAGCATAATGTGCCACCTGGTTCCATTTGTCAACCGATTCGAGCATCACCGCAACTGTATTATCCGGGGTGAGCTCTCCCGTCTCCCTGTAGAGTTCCCTTCGCAGCCTGGCCCATTTGGTACACGCAAAAAATGTGTGACAGGCATAGTCCTTCTCTCCTGGGCAAAACCGACAATCGGGAGACCGTGACTTACCGATCTTGTGCAGGTAAGACTGAAAACACCCGTGCCCGCTCAAAAGCTAGGTCAGATAGAAGTCAGTCTCACCATGCCTTCGATTTAGCCACGGTCTCACATCCGGGATGAGGCGCGCAGTCCCCCTTCCTTTCGTGCAATTCCTCCAAGACTGCTGCCAATCGTTGAGCGAGCGTTGTCTCTCCTCGCGGACAACGATCTCCCTCGCATCCTCGTTTCGGCGCAGGTAAATAGCGCGGCGCTCTCTAGCAAGGAGGGCGACAGGTATCACGCCTGCAATCACTCTCACCGCCGAGTCGGAGACTGTTGGATACGAAGATGCAATTCTCAGTGCTCCTCTTCTCTGTACCTGTGCCAATCGTTTTCGGTATACCTCCTTGCTGAGAGCGTCGCCCCATACCTCTGCTCCGTACAGTAGCACTGACCCTACAGCACTCATCAAGAGGCGTCTTCTTGATGGGCTGGGCCCCCTACGTTGGCCATAAGTCGACTCAGGGCCGATATTCCCGAAGCAGCCTTCTCAGCCGTTGCCTTGATTTGCTCAAGGAAACTCATCTTCGAGTCGATCAGTAGCCCCAGGTACTTCACCGCTGGCTTCGATTCGATCTGTATATCTCCAATACTGATCATCCTTACTCTAGGGATTCTCTTTTTTGTCAAGATGACCACTTCGGTTTTCTCCAGTGCTAAACTGAGCCCGCGAGCAGTCATCCAGTCCCTCAATCGGCGCATTAGCATACCTAGCCTAAGTTGCGCTTGTTCAACGGTGCGTCCGGCGACCAGAGCCGCAACATCATCCGCATAGCCGACCAAGCGCGACTCATCTGGCATCTCAAGTCTCAGTAGCCTTAGGTCACTTGCGTACTCCGAGATCGTTTGGGGCTCCTCAGGGGGTGTTCCGAACTTTATATCAGCTGGCAGACGAATAGTCTTTCCAAAAATGACTTTGGCTGGGGCTTGGCCCGTCGATGCATGTTCGGCAGCTCTGTACGCCATCAAAAATAGTGGAATGTGTCGGTCCCAGTCTCTTTGGTTCTCGTCAACCATTTAATTAGCGTGCCGTTGAAACGTTCGACCATTCCATCGGATTGGGGATGCAGCGGTGTTGTCCTCGTTTTCCGTATTCCCAGCAGCTCGCACATTTCGCCAAAAACTAGTGACTCAAAGTTTCGGCCTTGATCCGAATGTAGTTCGCAAGGTACGCCGTACGTACTGACCCAATTTAACACTAGCTGTTCGGCTACGGTAGTTGCTTCCTGCGATGTCAACAGCAATCCTTTCAAACGGTACCACCACATTATAGGTTTGCATTTGTCCTCTCAGCCGTGGCTGTGGGCCTTTGACGGAAGCGCAAATTGTGCATCTGCGACACCAGTCCTCTACGTCTTCTCGAGCGTGGAGCCAGTAGAACCTTTCCCGCAATTTCGCTAAGGTCTTGTTAACACCAAGGTGGCCTCCAGAGGATCCTTCATGCATTTCCTTAACCACATCGTGGATTCGGCTTTTGGGTAGTATAGTTTGCATCTTATAGGAGCTGCCATCCGCCGTTTCCCATTTCCGCTTGAGTACGCCACCTTCCGCCTGAAGGGAGTTCCATTGTGCTCAATAGCTTTTCAGGGTTGCGCCATGCATTGAAACGTCTTTCCACTCAGGTCGCCCAGTCGTCTAACTGGGTATTTCGAATATCCTCCGGTGACCAACCTTCATCGAATTCGGCCGTAATCAATCGCAGATCAACGGGCGGTTCCTTTTCCTCAATCCGTCAGCAATACTTGCAGTTAGCTGGACATGAACGAAGGGATAGGGCGTCAGCATTTCCATGAACTCCGCCCTTCCGATGAACAATTTCGTAGTCGTATGACTACAATCTTTCGATCCATTTCGCAACTTGTCCCTCGGGGTTTTTGAAGTTGAGCAGCCATCTCAATGATGCATGGTCCGTTCGAAGAACAAAATTTCTGGCCGTATAGGTACTTGTGGAACTGCTTGGTGGCCTCTATTATAGCCAATAGCTCCTTCCTGGTCACGCAGTAGTTCCTCTCACTTTTTGAAAGAACTCGACTGTAATACGAGAGGACTCTTTCTTCGCCATCGATCTACTGGGAGAGCACAGCTCCAATACCGCCGTTGCTCGCATCGGTGTCAACTACAAACATTTTTCCGGGTTTCGAATATGCCAGCACGGGTGATTCACATAGCTTTTCCTTCAGGGTCTCAAAGGCTGTCTGGCATTGTTCGTTCCAGACATACGGGCGATTTTTCTCGGTTAGCTGATGAAGACATTTAGCTTTTTTGGCAAAGTCTTTGACGAATCTTCGATAGTAGGTTGCCAGACCCAGAAAACTTCGTAGTTGGCGCTTG
This sequence comes from Odontomyia ornata, assembly GCA_963969285.1. NCBI lineage: Eukaryota > Metazoa > Arthropoda > Insecta > Diptera > Stratiomyidae > Odontomyia > Odontomyia ornata. Next base: position 230,668,945 of record OZ017738.1, on the reverse strand, counting down.
TTGTTTGGTGTTGGCCAGCTTTTTACGGCTTCAATTTTCTCAGGGTCTGTTTTGACCCCTTCTGCTGATACGACGTGTCCCAGGTATTTTACTTCAGCTGCGAAGAGGGTACACTTGTCCGGACTTACGTTTCAAATTCGCCAGTCGCAATCGGGAGAAAACCTCTTCTAAGTTCCGCACATGCTCTTCGAACGCTTTCCCGATGACAATGATGTCATCTAGGTACACCAAGCAGGTTTTCCAGGTTAGACCACATAGCACGTATTCCATCAAGCGTTCGAAAGTGGCTGGAGCATTGCAAAGCCCAAACGGCATCACCACAAATTGCCACAATCCGGTCCCAACTGAAAATGCGGTCTTCTCTCGGTCCTTCTTGTCAATTTCTACCTGCCAGTAGCCACTCTTGAGATCGAGTGTAGAAAACCATTTTGCGTCGGCTAAAGTGTCCATGATTTCATCGATGCGTGGGAGCGGGTAACTATCTTTCTTAGTGACGTCGTTAAGCTGCCTATAGTCGACACAAAACGAGTGCTACCATCCTCTTTCTTTACTAGAACTACAGGCGCGGCCCATGGACTGACAGAAGGTTCGATAACGCCTTGTTTTTCCATGTCCGAGATCAGTGCACTCACTTCTCCTTGTTTGGCTTTAGGAAGACGTCTCGGCGCTTGTCGAATCCGCTTGGCTCCCTGTGTAGCTATGACGTGAGTTACCAGACTTGTTCGGCCTTGGTCATCCGGGCTTGCTGAGAAGATGTCACTGTACTTGGTGACCAGATCAGAGGCTTGCTTGAATAGCTGCACTGGCAATTTGACCTGCTTCAATATTGCAGACGTGGATTCCCGGGCGTTGTCTGCGTCTTGCCTCCCTTTCCAATGATGGTCGTGAGTAGCTTCCAAGGAGGTGATGGTGGAAACAGGCTGGCAGCTGCCGATGACTTCTCCCGCTTTGATGCTCGTGGTTGAGTCTGCGGTGTTAAGGACTCTAACCGGCACGTATCCGTTCCTTATAGATCTTAAAAGGCTTCGTCCTACAATCAAACTGCGCGATGCGGACGTCTTCGTTGGTTGTATCAGATAAGAACGCTGGTCTCCAGAATTACCATCAAGCTTGGCCCATACAATGCTTTCACTACATACCACTACATTCATCTTGGGAATTTGGACGCTGGGATCCTCCATCAATACTTCGACATTCTGCCATTTCAATACCCGTTTGCCCAAATCCAATGTGATTCCATGTGGTCGCAGAAAATCCATTCCGAGAATGCAGTCATCCATAATGTTCGCAACCAGGAAATTATGTCGCAACGCAAGGTCTCCCAACTGTATCTGGAGGTTAATCTCTCCGTGGACAAGTGCAGTTTCTCCCGTTGCTGTCCGTAGTGAGAAAATTTTGACCTTGTGAAGTAGTTGTTGCCTCACATGGTCTGGGCGGATAATCGATCGGGTTGCACCAGTGTCGATTGATATGGGGCAATATTCTCCGTCAACTTGACCCGGAAGGCATAAGCCCGCTTCTTCCCGATGTAGTCTTGACACGGTGATGGTGGTGCTGGGGACGTCGATCCTCCTAGCCAACCTCTGCCCCACGAAGTTGGCTCTTACATGTTTCCCGACCCCTCTGTTGGAAGGGCTTCCATTCTGGGCTCCTGACTCGGTCTGGATCTCCTCCCAGCTGCACACCCGGGACAATAGCTCGGTTTTCTTCGCTTCTTGCAGTCTCTTTGCAGGTGCCCCTTCTCTCCGCAATTCCAGCATCTAGGCGCACCATTTACCTGCGGCTCTCGTTCAATTTCGACGCGCTCACACCTGCACTCGTCTGCCACTACCTCGCGAACCCGGGCAATGGTACGAGTCACATTTTTCGCTGCCTCAAAGTTCAGACTGTAAGCCAATGCGCCCTTAACCGTTTGCTTTTGAGCCAAACGCACGGCTTGTTGCAATTCCATGTCCTTTAAGGCGCTGATAAATGCTTCTGTTGCTGCATCATCTCGATGTTCTGTGCCAGTCGCTCAATGTCTTGGGCTAGCTGCTGTAAGGTTTCGCCTTACTTCTGCATCCGATGCCTTAGCTGTGATCAATAAATCTGCTTCAGATGATCGTCTCCATAACGCATGTCGAGCGCATTCATTATAGCAGCTGGGTTTGAGTGCAACTCGACGGGGATAGTCTGCAAAAGCTTAGAGCAAGAATTAATGCAGTTGCTCGTTCCTGCTCATTCCAGTGATTTGCCCTGACATCGGCTTCAAACGCGTCGCGCGGATATCGATCACTCTTTCGGATGGCTCCGATAGCTTTTTAAATTACTTTATGGAATTGTTTGCAGCTACATAAATGAGTTGTATATTTTTAATAATAATTTTTCGCCATCACCGGTGTGTATCTAAGAGTGATGGCCTGAGGAGAATTAGTGCACACGTCGAAACCACCTTCTTCTAACATTTTTCTTCTCTAATAATTTTTCAGAAAAATTATTATTAAAAATATGCAACTCATTTACGTAGCTGCAAACAATTCCATAAAGTAATTTAAAACAGCTATCGGAGCCATCCGAAAGAGTGATCGATATCCGCGCGACGTTAGAAAAGCTTCAATGTAGTGCAAATTTGTCGTATCGATTTACATTAAGTTGATGTGAAAAGGGTGAAATGATCCAATTAAAAAAAGTTTAGCTAAGGGAAATGTGAAAAACTCGCTGAAGGAATCAGAATAAAGAACCAAGGGGTAACGGGCAGACATACAGACGCAGGTCCTTGGTTTTGCTTCAGTCGCTCAGACAAACGTAGGCTCGAAACTGAATATGGACGGAAAACAGACGTAGGTGCTTCAACTTTTTACAGGCGACGAACGGACTGTGGTCTTGATGGTGGTGGTATATCCCTACTTCTTTCCAGGACAGATACGTGAGGAGATAGCGCCCAGGTCCTACTACCTCGACTACTCGACTTTTTAAGAAGCACTGATCAAGCTTCGCATTGTAATGGCCTCCCGCGTCGCTTTGCCGGAAATTGAGACGTAATACTTCATCTCCTTCTTTAACCTCAGAAGGTCGAGATTGTACGGCGCTTCATTTGCGCGGCCTTTATCTTCTGTCGTATTTGTTGGCTACAGCGTAACGACGGGGCCTTGCAAACATTTAAATTGCCGCAGAAGCTTGTATAACTGTCCGTGGGAAGTCATGCACTGTCCGAAGGCGGCAAAGTAAGGAGAACCACTCGTGACAGAATAATCGGAAGATTGCAGTGCGCAAGTGATGGACGTAAGAACGGATCGGAACTAACAGTGTGTGATTCAGACGTTCCGATGCATTCGATTGAGAGGAGTATATGGGTGTCAGTTGGTATTCGACCCCATACTCCTCGAGGAGAGCCTTAAATTGGCGAAAACGGAATTAAACTCCGTTATCCGAATAAAGACTTTCAGGCACACCAAACACGTGGAACACCCGAATCTCTGAGAATTTCACGATAGGTGGGGTCGTGAACTTTCGAATGTGTTCCACCAGCGGGAACTTTGATAATGGTCTTGTACAAAAAAGCACCAACGCGTCCCATAGATGACCTGGGATACGGACTTAGTAAATCTATATACAGACGTTGGGATAAATGCTTCGGAACGTTGAGTTGGCTCACTGGAGGTCGAAGAGGCTGGTTGAGAGCTTTAGTACTTTTACAGGTTCCACAGGCGACTGCATATTTCTTGCTCTGCGCGGACAATTCAGGCCAAAAAACTATTTCTTAAGACGCTGAAGCGTTCGACCGTAGCCGCCGTGAGAACTAAGAGGGTGATCATGTGCACGGAGGATAAGATTATGAGTCATCTCATGCGGCACCCAAAGCTTCCAAGACCTCTTCCTGCAACGAGTCACCATTTGCATTTTCATTTTGCCCGTATATATAGCCGTCGATCATTTTCAAATTAGACAACTGTGTTTGTTGGGTCTGAATGGTTTGCCACAATTTTTCGTAGTTGTCCGATTTGAAGTTTGGGTTGTCCAAATCTATTTCGATAGGACTATCGTCGTTCACTGCCAATTCTGCTCCCTCTGGTGAAAACATTCGCTAGAGAGTATCGGGCACTATGTTCTGTGTTCCTTTTCTGTGTTTGATCGTAAACTTGAATCCTTGCAGTTTAAGAGCCCATCGGATCAAGCGTCCGTGTAGGTCAGCTTGGTTCATCAGCCACTGTAGTGAAGAGTGGTCGACGATGATCTCGAACGGATGGCCTTCTGCATACACTCGAAACTTCTTGATAGCCATCACCGCTGCCAGACATTCCTGCTCGGACATGGTGTAGTACCTCTGGGCCGAGTTCAATTTATATGATATGAAGGCTATTGGAGTTTCTTCCCCGTCTTCAGGTAGTTGCATTACCGCCCCGACTCCATGTTGTCTTAAGTCACAATGAATGGAGAAGGGCTTGGTGAAGTCTGGACTGTGCAAGACCGGGGCAGATGTCAAAGCTAGTTTAAGCTCTTCGAATGCTTTCCAGTTGAGCTCGGACCAGATGAACTTACCCTTCCACAGCATGTCTGACAGGGGTGCTGAAACTGTGGCATAGTTTCGAACGAACCTTCGATACCATCCGCATACTCCCAAGAAACGTTGCAACCGCTTAACAGTTTTCGGTAAGGAGAATTTGTCAACCGCTCGAGTCTTGTCTGGGTCGATTTTAATAGTATCATGACCGATGATGTATCCTAAGTACCGGTTTTGGTCACGACGAATTTGCTCTTTTTAATATTGATCGTGAACCCTGATTTGGGAATACATAAAGCTACTCCTTGAAGCAGTAACAGATGTTGGTCGAAAGTTTTTGTGATGAGTAGAGATCATCCAAGTACACGAACACTTGATGTCTCAGGTGGGGTGGAATTACTTTGTCCATTAGCTGAGTCACCGTTTGCGGGGCGTTGTACAGGTCGAAGGGCATCGTGACGAAGTGAAAGAGTGGTGATCCGGGCACAGTGAATGCGGTTTTACCCCTCGATCCTACATCGAGAGGAATCTGCCAGAAAGTATCTTTCAAGTCGAGATTTGTAATGTAGTTTGCTTTCGGCAGACATCCTAGCATTCCGTCGATGAGATCAAGACAAAAACGTACCGTCCATGGTTTTACCTCCAAGGTTACCGGGGAGAACCAGGCGCTTTGCGACTCCTCTATAACTCCCAACTCCTGCATCCTATCCAGTTCAGCCTACACCAACTTATCCATAGCCAGCGAGATGGAATAATGTCGTTGCTTTATGGGTTTATTATCACCGACGTCTATGGCGTGCGAGACTAGGCTGGCACGCCCAAGGCCTCCTACCACATAAGATGGAAAAGCGCTAATATATGCTTCTAGGCGTTGTTGTTGGCTGGGGTTTATATATGTGTATATATATATATATATATACATATATATTTATATACATTTATATATATATATATATATATGCATATATATATATATATATATATATATATATATATATATATATATATATATATATATATATACATACATATATATATATATACATATACATATATATATATATATATATATATATATATATATATATATATATATATATATATTTATTTATATATGTATATATATATATATATATATATATATATATATATATATATATATATATTTATATATATACATATTTATATATATATATAATTCGTGTGGTTTTCTAACAGATGGCGTAACTTGATTTTTGTTCCAGTGATTCACGTTTCCAAATATGTATTGGAAAGCTTCTGTCATATAGTTTCAGAATCAGTAAGTGTCATTTAGCTGAAGCGTAAACAACAATACCTTTGTTTTACTCTGAAAATGTCGAATTTTGTGCCGAATAAAGTCTTTTTGCGGGGAGTACTTACTAAAGGCTGCCGACAGTCATTTTTTTGGTGAAAGTGTATGGTGTGCATGCTCTAGCTGAGCGCTGAGCGTACGTGCCAGAAGTGGTTTGCACGGTTTAAAAGTGGCAATTGTGACTTGGAGGACGATGAACGGCCCGGACAGCCAAAAAAGTTTGAAGATCACGAATTGGAGACATTGCTCGACCAAGATCCATTCCAAACTTGCAAAAGCACGACGTCGCTCAGCAAACCATTTCCGATCGTTTAATAGTAATTTTTCACAATAAAGCTTCAATTTTCGAAAAAGCCGCACGAACTAACCAGTACCCCTATTATATAGATATATATATATATATATATATATATATATATATATATATATATATATATATATATATATATATATATATATATATATATATATATATATATACATAGGTATATATATATATATATATATATATACATAGGTATATATATATATATATATATATATATATATATATATATATATATATATGTATATATATATATATATATATATATATATATATATACATATATATATATATATATATATATATACATATATATATATATATTTATATATATATATATATATATATATATATATATATATATATATATATATATATATATATATATATATATATATATTGTTGCGAGCCACGGTGTTCACCGCAGTCGCAGACCTAATTAGGTTGTGGCAGAGAGATATTTATTCCGGGGTGGCATACTGAGGCCGGCTAGCGCTTAGTCGGGTCGCGGGTTTTCCGGAATCTCTCCGCCCGTGCTGGGCTACCTACATAAGTCGCAGACACATTAGGAAGGAAAGGGATGGGAGGATCATTCGAGAAACGAATAAAACAGTTGTCTATCTGCTAGACATATTGGTTGAAAAAAAGGAAAAAAAGATAAATGTTTCAGATAAGCCGCAGGAGGGAACTGGTGTAAATTCTGTTTTCTCTTGTCCCCCCACTGCAGCACAGAAAAAAGGTAAATATCAACAAAAGAAAACAAAAAGAAATCAATCAAATACTCCCCCGTTGGTGTGAGTAAGAATCCTCCTGGCACAATCGCGACTTAATCCACAATCACTCTTCGCGATATACCTTTGGCGGTCTCACAAAAACAAAAGAAAAACTTCTTATTAAATATCGGAGCCTTCTTATTAATAATTCGAAAACTTCTTCGGCGATTTAAACTTCTTCTTAAATATCGGAAACTTCTTATTTATAATTCGAAAACTTCTTCGGCGATTTAAACTTCTTCTTAAATATCGGAAATTCTTCGGCGATTTAAACTCCTTCCGGCGCGGTTAACTCAAGACTGTCCCAAAATCTATTGCATCAAAAAAAAATATCGAATTCAAGTCAAAAATCATAATACAGAAAAAATATAAACCAGCAAAACAAAAACAAAACAAAAACAAAATCACCCCAAAATTCTAAATGCACCCAAGTGCATGCTTTTCGGTTCTTCTACTTATCACCCAGCATAGCAAATGCAAACCCGTTAATCCAATAGTTTGCAATTGCTACGACAAGCAATTAGCACCAGACCCTCTTCCATGCACTTAGGACGGAAAGGTTTTATGGGGGGTCATAAAACTAAGTATAAATCAATTCATTTCTCTTTGCATTATCAATTCTTATCGTCTAAATATAAATAAAAGATATGTTATAAATTGTTAAAATTTGAATTTCCGCTAAGTGTGTTGCTGCAGCAAAGTAAAATTGAATACAGAGACAACAACAAATTTTACGGCAGTGATGCAGAAATCGAGTTCCCAATTTCCCGATTTTGAATCTTATTTTATTCGACAGTACTCTGTATTTAATTAAGACGCCACACCGGTGGTATCTTTAATTTTTCTAGATAATCAGCAATCTGAAGCATATCATCACATTAACAATATGAGTTTTTGAACAGTTCAACATAAATTTCCGTCATACACCGCCATTAATTCACTCAAACGATACTCCCCAAGACAAACGAATCCTTGCAGTGATGAAGTTTGCTTGCGCGCGCAACTCATACAATGTACCACATGTCGCTTTTCCTGTTCTCTTATGAACAAAATGTTGAACACCTCCACCTCACACTGTCCACAATAGTGCGACGCTTCGTTTTTACCACGTCCATGGAAACGAACTTCTACATTTTTTTGACTTTACGTACTCCAACGTATGAAGGACATTTTTAAAAGTTTGGAGTAAGCAGTTCTTGATCGACTGAGAAAGCTTGGGATCTGAACATTTAATATTTCTCGCTAAATTCCAGCTCAGATGAACCATTGGTTGGAATACTTCTTCAGATGCTGGTAGGGCCGGTGAACCTGTCCCAAAGTAGACCAAATCTGGCCTTATTTTCGCTAGTTTGAGCAAATTTCTTGTGTGCAATCAATGACAAGAAATTCACGTCCTGATTGACACACACCTCTAAAAACCCTTAGTTCATTACTAAGACCTGCAACAATATATATATATATATATATATATATATATATATATATATATATATATATATATATATATATATATATATATATATAAAACTCGGTATAAGTCTTACGTGATGCGCAGAGGACAGTTCATGTCGGAACGAATAGGGGAACAAAGAGTTCTCCGATCAAAACGTCTTTTAAACAAAATCAAGCAACCTGAGGCGCCCAAAAAGTTATAGTTTTTTTCCGACGAGAAAAATTTTGACCAAGATCTAAAGACCAATCGCAGAAACGACAGATGGGTATGTTCAAATCCTACGGAGGTTCCTGTTGTTATGCATACACAATTTCCAGCCACTGTTATGGTGGAAGGTGTTGTCAGCAACAAAGGAGTGCCACCACACTTTTTTACTCAAGGACTTCGAGTGTTCTCTGCTGCATACATCGAGATTTTGCAGACGGTAGTGAAACCCTGGATAGACAATGTAAGCGGAGACAGACCATGCATTTTTCAACAAGACTCTGCTCCTTCACATAAAGCGATGGCGACACAAGATTGGATGGCCGAAAATGTTCATGACCACATAACACCGAACCTATGGCCATCTAGGTTCCCAGACCTTAATCCTTTGGATTATTACGTATGCGGCGTAGTTGAGCGTGAGACCAATAAGCGTCCTCATAATACCACTTCTTCGATAAAGACTGCTATTAATGCTGTTATAGTCAATATGAGGAGCATTTGATTCGATCATGTAATCGTTTCCGGACCCGGATCGAAGAGATTCTTCCTGAAATTTCATTAAATTTTGTTAAAAATACAAGCTAATTAATTTTACTCTCAAGTTGTCCTCAAATACCGTACGCACCCTATATATATATATATATATATATATATATATATATATATATATATATATATATATATATATATATATATATATATATATATATACATATGTATATATATATATGTAGTGATAAATAAATATATATATATATATATATATATATATATATATATATATATTTATATATATATATATATATATATATATATATATACATAACTACATATATATATATATATATATATATATATATATATATATATATATATATATATATATATATATATATATATATATATATATATATATATATATATATATATATATATATGTATTTATATATACAGGGTCTGTATAATAAGTAACCGGACTGAGCCTGCCTCGCGCCGTCAAAGCGTCTGCTAACCGGTATCTGGTGATGTAGTGGTGGTGGGGGTCTAGGTAAAGCGAACCGAGCTGCAGCAGTTGCCTCCAAGCGCTTGGAGAGATAGCATCGAGCGAGAGCGGAGTGCGTGTTCAGTTACGTCGTCGGAGTGAAAATGGAGCGTACGATCGAGCAACCGAACCAGAGTTTTTTAACCACGTTATTACAGGAGACGAGACGTGGGTTTTCGCATACGATCCTGAGACAAAGCGGCAGAGTTCTGAGTGGCACACACCGGCGTCAACAAGACCGAAAAAAGTGCGCATGAGCAAATCGAAGGTGAAGTCGATGCTCATTGCTTTCTTTGACGTGAAAGGCATTGCTCACAAAGAGTTTGTGCCACCCGGCCAAACTGTAAACGGCCACTACTACAGAGAGGTGCTCCGTCGACTAACCGCCCGGGTTCGCCGAGTCCGTCCGGAGATTGCCGATTCGTGGATCCTCCATCACGACAATGCTCCGTCGCACACCTGCCTGCTCGTCACCGAGCAGTTGGCCAAACAGTTGAGGGCAACGTTGCCACAGCCTCCTTACAGCCCGGATATGGCACCAGCGGGCTTCTTTCTGTTCCCCAAGATCAAGAGACACCTTAAGGGGACGCGGTTCGGGAGTCTGCAAAACGTTCAACGTGCTACGACGAGCGCTCCAGACAGCATCGAGGTTGCCGACTTCCAGGGAGCGTTCGGGGATTGGAAAATCCGGTATCAGCGTGTTATCGACTCCAATGGGGACTACTTTGAAGATTTCTAAAGAAAAATTGTACATATTTTGCCAATAAAAAATTTCCTGAGGTCAGTCCGGTTACTTATTATTCAGACCCTATATATATAAATATATATATATATATATATATATATATATATATATATATATATATATATATATATATATATATATATATATATATATATATATATATATATATTATAGACCGAACGATTACGGTCGAAAATCGATTTCGAGAATAAAAATAAATAAAATACACAAAATTAAAAGGAAGCTGTCTTTTTCTATATATATATATATATATATATATATATATATATATATATATATATATATATATATATATATATATATATATATATGCATATATATATATATATATATATATATATATATATATATATCCACCCAGCTGCGATACGTTCTGATTTTAAGCCAGCACGTATCATAACTGAACGAGCTTATAGTCCGTCCGTAGAATCACTCGAACTAAATCACGTTGACGCCAATGAAACTCGAACCAGAGACCTTCGGCTTACGGGCTTAACATATATATATGTGTATATATATATATATATATATATATATATATATATATATATATATATATATATATATAAAGTTAGACAAAAAAGTTTCCGTTCGGTGCTTATTTTTCTGTATAAGTAAGAATACCGTTCAGATATATCAATATTTTTTTATTTTAGTAATTAATATGTTTTCTATAAACTTATAATTACAAGATGCAACAAAAAAAAATAAAAACTTTTTCATTCGTTTCGATATAATAGTTCAAACTGGTAAATTTATCAACATTTAACATCAAAAAAGTCTCCGTACGATATTACATCTTAATAAAATTATAAGAAAAAGGAATTTGGTTAAAAAAAATTTTTAGTACTTAGTAGGATTCCCCTTAGCTTTGATGACTGCTGTCAACCATCTGGGCATCGAAGAAACTAGTTTGGTTGTTATTTCGGATCGTATAGAGTTCCATTCTTCCTGGAGTTTAGCTTTAAGCTGTTGCCTGTTTTTTATTGCGTCTTTGCGTAATTTACGCTCCAATTCATCCCACAAATGTTCTATTGGGTTTAGGTCGGGTGATTGTGGTGGACTGGGTAGTTGCTTGGGTACATTATATAGTAGCCATTCCTTAACAATCATTGATTTATGCCTAGGATCGTGGTCTTGTTGGAAAATGAAATCACTTTCCATGCCTAAAGCTGATATGCTTTCACTCAAGCTCGTTCTAAAAATGTTTAGGTAATCCCACCGGTCCATTGTGCTCTCAATGAAGAGCAATTTTCCAACTCCTGAAGCTGCCATACACCCCCAAACCATTACATTAGCACCGTCATGCTTGACTGTTGGAATTACATTTTTGCAATTGAATTCCTCATTTGATTTTCGCTAAACAATCAATCAGATTGCCTTGCGCAATCTGATCCAAATGTGTTCAATTTACTCTCGTCGGAAAATACAACTCGGTTCTAGAAATTAGAGTCCTTATTTTGGTGCATTTTCGCAGAGTCTAATCTCTTCTTGCGATTAAGTTTTGAGACCAATGGCTTTCACCTTGGCTTTCGACCATGGGAATTACTTTTACGTAGAACATTCCTAATGGTTTCATCACTTACCGTTAAATTAAAGTCTTTTCTGACCTCATCTGATATTTTACTTGCGCTGGTTCTAGGATTATCTATTATTTTCCTTACTATTGACCGTCGCGCTATATCGCTTAAATTTTTTGGCCGTCCCGAAAGGGGCTTACTTTTGAACGAACCGGTTTCTCCATATTGCTTAATAACATATTGGACACTTGACTTAGGTCTACCAATTACTTTCGAAATTTTATCCATCGACTTGGCATAGCAATAAAGCTTTATGATCAATTTCCTCGTATCTACACAAATTTCTTTACTCATGGCAGAATATTGGAATCCCGAACGGGGCTTACTTTTGAACGAACCGGTTTCTCCATATTGCTTAATAACATATTGGACACTTGACTTAGGTCTACCAATTACTTTCGAAATTTTATCCATCGACTTGGCATAGCAATAAAGCTTTATGATCAATTTCCTCGTATCTACACAAATTTCTTTACTCATGGCAGAATATTGGATTTTCTGAAGT
>OZ017738.1:230632177-230656281 GCA_963969285.1 Odontomyia ornata | reverse complement strand
ATTTGAAATATGGTTGAAATGAATGTCAGGAGTTTGTAGAAGGACGTTAAGAGGAAGTAGAACGTGTGTGTAAATAGAGACGAAATTGTAAAGTTTTTTCTTCGCTTTCATCGTTTTTCCCACTATTCCAGCATTCAATTTTACATACTCGTAGGGTGGTTTGTTTTTCAGTATTTGTGTATACGTTTACTACAGAGTTGATTGTTTGCTTTCATCTATAATTATCAATTTTTCAATAGCTAGATATGATTTGTGTGTAATAATAGAAATGTATAGAGACAGTTTTGGGATTTCAATAAGAGTCCTATAATATATAATAGAACTATCTGCCTAAATTTGTGTCCCTTACTATCAATAATATTAACATAATTTGTTTCTAGTCTCTTTTTGTTGCTTTTCTTGTTTTGTAATATTATAATTATTAGTCTACATTACTCAGTACCGAAATAGAGATACTTTCTGTTTTTTTTTTATCTAATAGTAATTATATTAATAATAATAATGTCTCCTTATTTTCACTTCGCATATTGTAATGTGACGCCTACGCCCGGGAATCGAAGTGATTCCGATCCCGAACCCTTGCAACCGGCCAGATGGATATGTCCTCGAAGTGCCAGCGGACTTCATCTGTCGTGCGGATATCGTTGCGCAGAAAATATTTTTTTTTCTGTCCAAATATTTAGATCTGCGGATATAAATATTCGAAATATAGAATTAATCCAAACCCCGGCACATTTCGAGACATAGCCATCTGGAAATGCCCCTCCACCGTGGCCATCGAGAAAACTATGCCACTGGCGACAACTGGAGAGGTACATTGCCGCCATATGACGTGCCATTCCACACACAGCTGTTTTGTCCGATGTGACAACGGGATGATTTTGACAGCCACATGGAGGCGAAGGAGAGACCAAAGAACTTTTTGTGGTGATCGATGGTTCGGATCGTGTTTTGTGCTGTCTAGAACATTTCAAGTGCTTTTCTGCCTCTTAACGTGCTTTCGTTGACGATCGTTTGTGTGTAGGATTCGGTCGGAGCGAGGCGTACTCAAGAGGGCTGCAAGTGGAACTTCAAACACTTGAGAAATTCACCGGAGCATTGCCTCAGGCTGGAGCATGAAGCTCTGTCAAGGTCGGAAAGAAGATCAACAGGCAAATGATGAAAGAGGTTAGTTTAGTTAATAAAGAATTAGAAAGGTTAGCAATATTTTGTCTGGTCTGCAGCGGAAGGCAGTGTGAACTGTATCGGAACCAGTAGACGTTGATTTGACGAGCAGCTTGGATTCAGTCGATAGGTTATCTCACTCAATAAAAAGCCAAAGTGGATCGGCATTGAACGGAATTGACGACAGGCAATTGTTCACAGAACTTGACGCCAAAAGTGGGGACTTAATCCGCGAGTGGAATAATGTCCTGCGAATTCATCGCTCAAGCAAAGACAGTATTAGTTCACAATTACCCGCACGTGCAACTCGCCTGCTCAACAGGTCCCGCGTGCAACAGAGCACGCTCAGCAATACCGGGTCAGATAGTCCTAGATCAATAGATAGTCTTCCCCACAAACATCTCCGTTCATCGCTGACGGGCAAGGATATAGTCAGCTCGTCAGACGATCTCCTGTTTATAGATAAATCTTTTAGGAATGCAATGATTCAAGATGTCCAATATTTTAAGAAACAGTTGACACGTCTCCGAAGGATTTTACAAGATTCGGAAACTCTCAACCCATTCGAGCAGAGTAATGGGAAATTATTCGCATCTTGTGAATTGGACAGTAGTGGTCAATTGACCGCTGATGATAAGGACACAAGTAGCCTGGCTTCGTCAATAACCGATGATCCTAGACAGGAGTTAGCCGATCTACGAAGACAGGTTGTTTACCTTCAGGTATTTGCACGTCGTTTATTTTATTTTTTTATTTTATTCAGAAATAAGTTACTGAATGAAAATAAAACGAACAATTGTTCCTCCGATACCGTATTTCTGAAAATAATGCATATCGTAAACAACATTCTTTCGTACATTTACCAATAATAGCAATTAGTAATTAATTCGATTTGAATCGTACAATTTACGTTTGATTCCATGTTTGGTTTACTTAAGTTTCCAAAAAAAAAAAAAACCCAGCCATGCCGTACTAAAGAGGATTTTGTTCTGATAGAAAACTCGCATCTGGCATAAATAAACAAACTGTTGAAGCTATGAAGAAAAATTATTTAGTAAAAATAGATAAGAGCAAAAAAAAAAACACACAAGAAAACGCAAACAAACGAATTGGGTAATTTTACACTTTTCTATTTCTATATTCCACCGCTTGTCCATAGTAATGAGTACAGTAAATGATGGTAATACAAAATAACTCGTAGCGTAATAACTTTTGCAAGAAAATGCGTTAGCTAAATCGGACGTTAGTTGAACGATATGAATGATGCGGTCCTGATTTCTATCTAGAACATATGATAACTTTTTTTTTATAGTTTTCACGTCATTCCTACTTTTAAATCTTTGTGTACGTTGAACAGTGTGCTTTATATCGTTAAAAATATTGCAAGAAATGGAGGGATTGCTTTTTGTCGCAGAGAATGGAAAATCGAATATTTTTTTTCTCACCCCCAATTATTCATGGTTAGTTCAATCGTTTCCAGTAACATTGCCATTTACTTCAAGCAGCGACTGATTGTGAATCAAATCCTCAATTTTAAAACACTATTTCAATAAAAAAAAAAAAAAACATTTCAAAGGCATTAAACATTAAAGTAACTGATAAACAATAATAATAAACTGGCTTGTAAATGTTTTGTACTCACCAAATGATTGTTAAAGATCGCGCTCCAATATTGTTACACCGCTTCGTATTTTTATATAATATTCAAAGTTAAACGCCGTACAAGGGGAATGAAAAATGGTAAAAGAAGTGGAAAATTCCAGATAAAAAGCAATAAAAAAATGAAATCGATTCTTCCGTTTTTTTTTTTGATACAAAATCTCTTGCATCGTTTCCTGATTTGTTATTAATTATTGAATACGTAGATAAGCCATCATTGCTGCTTTCATTTCGCTTCTTGATTTTGACGCACGATTAGATTCGTCACTAACGCGTACTTGCACCACTTAGAAATATTTAATGTACGAATTTGTTGAGAAAACAAAATTTAAATTATTTGAAACCAAACAAGAACAATCAATATTAAATCCACCTAGAAGAATTAAAAATAAATGTTTAATTTGGCGGTTTATTGTAAAACGAAAAATTTGTTTGTGTTCGCAAATTTATATTCAAAAATAATAAAAGGTGAAACATAAACTAAGAAACAAGTTGTTAGCGGTTTACCTTAGTATGTAATTGTCTTTAAAAATAATTATTATAACTATTATCATTATTATTATTATTAAATTATCGCTCGATTCTTGCAAAAACACTTTAAATACGTATTAAGGAAATCATACTTTATGTTCCGTTTCTTGAAATAAATGTTAAAAATGAATTGCTAATTTAACGAACGACTTTCCTTTTCAGTGACTCGTTCTTTTTCAGGGGGAACAGAGAGTGTAAGGTAGGTATGCCGTCGCGAGGGTAGGGTTTCGACAAATCCGCAGAGGTCGGTTTCGCGTCGCGCGCGGTACGCGGTACCTTTGATTGTTTTGTCGTTTATTTAGAGTAGGTTTCGTCGGGTTAATTTAAAGTAGCATACTTTTCGGTACCGCGTCGGAATTCGGGAACGCGAAACGAAAATTAGATTTTTGTACTTTGACTGGTAATGGAAGAAAAATACGGAGTAACGTAAAGTAGGTTTCTTCTCCGTATGATTTTGTTTTCTTTTGATAACGCGTTTTGAAAACGGGCAAGTTCAGGTGGCTGAAAATATTGTAATTGAGCGTAACCCATTCGGAGACCCGCGACCGAAATCCTCTCCGAACTAGCTGGCCGACAAGCAGCCACCGCGTGAATGGGTTACGGTGCACGGATTGGTTGACCTGTTGGTACCATCCGTTGGCACTACTCAGACTTAACGTCTAGAACCGATGAGAGGTCGGTTCCGCGTACGAACAAAAAGTAAAAAAAATCATTACAAATGGCGCCCAACGTGGGGCCAAAAACATCCTAAGGGGGAAAGAACTTCGCGTCCTCTGACGAGTTGGTCCTTTACGGAGGATGTAAGGTACTTTGGTACTCGAGTCCCACTATCAGGAGCAGTGGAATTGTGTGATACACACTAGAAGTCGCTTCACGTGAGTTGTAGCTTCCGCTCTCCTGTTTGATTTTTTTTTCTCGCGACAGAATCCTTCCGATGTGTTGTCCCAGGTTAACCCCTGTAAGGACCTTCTATTTTCTTGATGGAACTGCCAGTCTGATGGGTTTACCTATCAGCATGGACTCTCAAGAAAATAGAAGGCTACCTTGCCTTTATGTCGCGGAAGGATTCTAACTCTTTCGTATGCGTGTTAGACGAGTGGTATCGGTTCAACGTTCGGTGGCGTATGCTGGAGTTGCGAAGCCCGGAATGCTTCCACGCGTCGGGAAATTTTGACCGCGTACTAAAATCGCTACGGTAGCTCTACCACTTGTCTCGTCGAGTCACTTTAACGTAGTTTAGAGACGGTTTTTTTGTAATGTATGTGGGTTATGGGGTAATTTTCGTAAATCGACCAAAAGCACCCTTTCTTCGGCAGATTACCACGCACTCTCTTTTCCCGTTGGAGGAGTCGACCACTGAAAAGGAAAGTGTATCAACTAAATTTTTTTTTCTCTCGTATTATACCTAGCTCGCCACTAACGGCCACTAATTTAGTGCTAAGTTTTTATTAGGAATAAGTATATTCTATTTTTTTTTTTATTTTGTTTTAGCACCACATTTGACCCACACGAAATGGCAACGAAGCGGACCCCCGATAAGCGGTGGACCCGATCCAAAACGGTCCAACCAGCTAATTGCGGGATCTGCTTCGAAGACGTAGTGGAGGGCGTACACAGCGTGCGATTGGATTGTGGACATTTATTCCATCGTGCCTGTGTACAACAGCTCCTCCTCACGTCAGAGAGTTGCCCATTATGTCGGCGACCCATCGAGCGGTCTGCCCTAGACGTCCCCCTCGGAACGCCCCTACCAACGCGTGGAGCAGTGGCGAAAGGAGTTCCAGAGGCCGAACAGTCCCAACCACTCTTAGACCTGCAAGGAGCAGTAGGCGGTGAAGTTCCGGCCGCAAGTGTCGTGTCCGAGGTGACAACCATGCCTTCCGCCCACTCCATTGACACCCTCGTGGCGTTGATGAGGGATATGTCGGAGAGGATTGGCAACCTGGAGGGAAAGCTCCAGAATCTCCCTATGAGCCAACCACCCAGTCGCGTGAGAACTCCGCTGGGATGGGAGCCAAATCCCAGTGTGGCGATGCCCCCCTCCCGACAATCCGAGCAATGGGTCCCACCTTCAAGGAACTCGGGAATGGATCCCAGAGCTCCCGAATACAGACCACGACACAGTACCGGACCTCCGTTGGTACCTCCAGCCCCCGAGGCCGTTCAGTACAACAGGTCAACAGAGGATGTGATTCCCCCCGGGAACGCATTGACACTTTTTCGAGACCCGACGCCTCGTATCATGGAGAGTTGGCGCCTGAACTTTACAGGGTTCAACGATATGATATCGGCGGACCGGTTCCTTTTCAGGATTCAGTCGTTGGTATCCAGCACCCTGGGAGGTGATTCCTCGGCCTTCCTCCGGCATGCACATCTTTTGTTCAGCGGCGACGCTGCCGACTGGTACTGGAGCTTCAATGAATCAACGCCACGTCCCACTTGGCACTCTTTCAGTGCAGCCTTCCGCAATCGATTTGAGGATGGCTTCACTGAGAGAGAGCTAAGAGAGCAAATAAAGAAACGGAAACAAGGCGCTCACGAACCGTTCGACCAGTACTACACAAGTATAGTGAGATTGAGCACTCGCTTGCGAAATACCATGCCCGAGGACGAACTGGTAGAAATTATCAGAGAGAATATGCGCTGGGATCTCCAGAACAGCCTTCTGCATTTTCCCATCAACACCATACAGGGATTGCGCCTCCATGCCCGTAGACAAGAACACTTGGATGAGCGGCGTGGTACCTTCCGTCCACAACCTCGCATAACGGGACCAAATCCCCGAAATCATCACACCGCGGAGTTGATGGCAGCGGACCACCTGCTTGCTGATCCAGTACCAGTACCGAGGAGCGGAGCACCACCGGATCTTGAGGACCCAGCATTGATTGATCGACCCTCCCTTGAAGCAATTACAAGCCCGACGGTCTGTTGGAACTGCCGACAACCGGGACATCGGTTCTATGCATGTCCAGCGGAGCCGACGCTTTTCTGCTACCGCTGCGGGAAGGCCGACACATATGCACCTGACTGTGCTAATTGCAAAGGACGAAAAAACTTGCCACCGAGTGCCGCGACCACCCGTCGGCACTCCTAGACCCCGGACGAACCAATCCAGACCCCATCACCAGCTATGACCCAGCTCCCAACATGACTCCAACTCTGCTGACTCGCACCGCTAAACACAGTTCTCCCGAAGTTCCACAACCGACGCCGTCCTCCGCCGAGGCCAACGCGCAGGGAAATGATAGCGAGACGAAAGTTCCTTGGCATGTAAAACCTTTTCATGTTAGGCTGCGGAATTATTTGGCTACTCGACAGCGCATCTTCCATGAGGAATTGGCCACAACTGTCCCACCGCGAAGCAAGCGAGCCACGCGTCGGATGCGGAGCTTCTGGAGAAAAGTCAGGCAGTCGAGGAAAGTGTTGAAGGACATATACTTAGACGAATTATTGAGGGATGATGTTCGGCCATATGCGTCAGTACACCTCCTGCAAAAACGAGTGTCAGGCTTAGTCGATACGGGAGCCAGTGTGAATTGCATATCTGCCGAGTTTGCAGGGGAGGTACTGGCAAAGCACGCGGACCAAATCCGTCATTTCACCTCCTGGTTAAGCACGGCGGACGGAACTCGTCACTCTGTAGTGGGAAAAATTATGACGGATGTCACCTTTAAAGGAGTAACTAAACCCATGGAATTTTTCATTATACCTCAGTTAACCCAGAATCTTTACCTAGGAGTGGATTTCGTTCGAAAATTTAACTTGGCCCCGGCACTATTTTCCGGTTCGACCCTGGAGTCCGTCACCACCGTTCCTGACCAATCTCAACCCACTAACTTATTACGGCATACACTGGATGTAACTCAGCAACTGCGTCTCGACTCGGCTATATCGGCTTTTCCATCGCACGAGAAGGAAGGTCTCGGGCGGACTGCCCTGGTGTTCCACACTATAGATGTGGGGGATGCTAAACCCATAAAACAGAGACATTTCGCCATATCTCCGGCGAAGGAAAAATCGTTATACGCCGAAGTGGATCGAATGCTAGCATTAGGCGTAATCGAAGAATCACAGAGCGCGTGGGCTTCCCCAGTCACCTTAGTGGTCAAGCCGAACAAGGTCCGGTTATGCTTAGATGCCAGACGCTTGAACGCCGTCACAGTCAAGGACGCATATCCTCTCCGTTGATCGAAGGCATTTTGAGTCGATTGCCTAAAGCCCATTTCATCACGAGCTTAGACCTCAAGGACGCCTTTTGGCAAATTCCTTTAGACCCCGGTTCAAAGGAGAAAACAGCCTTCACAGTCCCAGGTCGGCCCCTATATCAATTCGTGACCATGCCATTCGGATTGTGTAATGCCCCCCAAACAATGACGCGCCTTATGGATAAGGTGATACCACCTCATTTGCGGCACCAAGTTTTCGTTTACTTGGACGATCTGTTGCTTATAACCGAGACCTTCGATGAACACATCGACCTGCTTCAGGAGGTGGCTCTACACATCCGGAGGGCAAGATTAACTATCAACATAAGGAAGAGCCAGTTCGTGATGACGGAGGTGAAGTATTTAGGTCACATCATTGGGCATGGCCATATCAAGACCGATCCGGAAAAGACTCAAGCGATTGACGTTTTTCCACTACCCAAGACCACCAAACAGTTACGCCGATTCTTAGGTTTATGCGGATGGTACCAGCGTTTTGTACGTGACTATGCCACCATTACCACTCCTTTGACCGACATGCTGCGTAAGGGACGTAAATTCGTCTGGGAAGGGCCCAGCTTGCGAGCCTTTGAAGAGCTAAAGAAGAGTCTGACTACAGCCCCCGTACTGCACAGCCCGGACTTTGACAAACCGTTCTCAATCCATTGTGACGCGAGTCAACATGGGGTGGGAGCAGTCTTAGTCCAGGTTGCACAAGACGGCGAGGAGAGACCTATAGCCTTCATGTCTCACAAGCTGAACCCAGCCCAGCGAAATTACACGGTCTCCGAGCAGGAATGTCTAGCCGCGGTGTTGGCAGTGAAACGCTTCCGAGCCTATGTGGAGGGACACACTTTTGAAATCGTTACGGATCACGCTTCTCTGAAATGGCTCATGAGCCAGACTGACCTCAACGGCAGATTGGCCAGGTGGGCACTGAAATTACAGGCATTTGACTTCACAATCCGCCACCGAAAAGGAAGCCAGCATGTAGTCCCCGACACCCTATCCAGAATGTTCGCCCCTGAAGGAGCCGAGTTGGTCCAAGAGGACGACAGCCCCCAATTGATCGATTTGGATCATCCTGCCTTTAAGTCAGCAACCTACACACAACTGATTCACACTATCCAGAATCAACAGCCCCAGCTTCCTGAACTGCGGTTGACGGATGGATTTATTTATAAGCGGATGGGACACGCATCCGGAGACCCCATACAAGAAGAAGAACAGTGGAAGTTGTGGGTGCCCGAAGAATTAACCACTGATCTTATCAGACGGGCTCATGACCACCCATCAAGTGCGCACGGCGGATACGGTCGTACACTTAGGCGGTTGAAAACCTGTTTCTTTTGGCCTAAGATGGCACAACAGATAAAAGCGTACGTAGCCTCTTGTGAGCTATGCAAGTGCACCAAAGCACCCAACACCATTCTTCGGCCACCCATGGGTAAGGTTGAGGTCCCCGAACGCGTGTTCCAGCGCTTGTACATTGATCTTATCGGTCCTTACCCTCGATCTGCTTCTGGTCACACGGGAGCTGTCGTGGTCCTGGACCAGCTCTCTAAATTCCCTATCATAGAACCACTACGTAACATGCACACTGGACCTATAATCAGCTTCTTGGAGAACCGAGTCTTTCACATGTTTGGAGTTCCGGAGAAACTTGTCTCCGACAATGGGGTCCAGTTCACCTCCAGCAAGTTCCGAGACCTAATGTCCAAATACGGCATCATCCACCAACGAACTGCCGTCTATTCACCACAAGCCAACGCATCCGAACGACTGAATCGTACGCTCATAGCGGCCATCCGCGCCTATGTCCACCCGAATCAGAAGGACTGGGATCGCAAATTGTCCGCCATCACTAGTGCGCTGCGCTCGTCGTACCACGCCACTACCGGCATTTCGCCGTATTTCGCATTGTTCGGGCAGTACATGATCTGTCATGGGAGCGCTTACCGGCTATTGCGGCAGCTGAAATCGCTAGAGGACCCAATCGTGGTTCTGGAACCGCACGAAAAGCTCCAACTTCTGCGAGATCAACTGCGGGAGAAGATTGAAGAAAGTCGACGGATGGGAGAGGAGCGGTACAACTTGCGATCTCATCCTTCTGGCTTTAAGGTAGGCGACGAAATATATAGTCGAAACTTCCGACGAGCGATGCCACCCGACATTACAATGCCAAACTAGACAAGAAATTCGTGAAGTGTCGAGTCCTACAAGTACTTAGCCCCACCCGATACCTCATCGCGGACATGACTGGTAAAACCCTGGGAATTTACCACGCAAAAGACCTTAGACGATGAAGTGCAACTATTTCCCACGAAAAACCTTGGCTTACCCCAATCTTTGCCTAGACGAAGACCTCCGAATAACACCTGACTTCCTACTATATAGTCACTGTCGAGTCTTCACGAACATGGTTGCAGCCTATCCTTCGAAACCGACCTTCGACCCGCCACGGCCTTAACCAAGACCTTTTACATAGGAGGCGGGATCGGAGTTACTTCGATTTTGGGGGGGGGGGGAATGTGTAATGTGATGCCTACGCCCGGGAATCGAAGTGATTCCGATCCCGAACCCTTGCAACCGGCCAGATGGATATGTCCTCGAAGTGCCAGCGGACTTCATCTGTCGTGCGGATATCGTTGCGCAGAAAATATTTTTTTTTCTGTCCAAATATTTAGATCTGCGGATATAAATATTCGAAATATAGAATTAATCCAAACCCCGGCACATTTCGAGACATAGCCATCTGGAAATGCCCCTCCACCGTGGCCATCGAGAAAACTATGCCACTGGCGACAACTGGAGAGGTACATTGCCGCCATATGACGTGCCATTCCACACACAGCTGTTTTGTCCGATGTGACAACGGGATGATTTTGACAGCCACATGGAGGCGAAGGAGAGACCAAAGAACTTTTTGTGGTGATCGATGGTTCGGATCGTGTTTTGTGCTGTCTAGAACATTTCAAGTGCTTTTCTGCCTCTTAACGTGCTTTCGTTGACGATCGTTTGTGTGTAGGATTCGGTCGGAGCGAGGCGTACTCAAGAGGGCTGCAAGTTGAACTTCAAACACTTGAGAAATTCACCGGAGCATTGCCTCAGGCTGGAGCATGAAGCTCTGTCAAGGTCGGAAAGAAGATCAACAGGCAAATGATGAAAGAGGTTAGTTTAGTTAATAAAGAATTAGAAAGGTTAGCAATATTTTGTCTGGTCTGCAGCGGAAGTCAGTGTGAACTGTATCGGAACCAGTAGACGTTGATTTGACGAGCAGCTTAGATTCATTCGATAGGTTATCTCACTCAATAAAAAGCCAAAGTGGATCGGCATTGAACGGAATTGACGACAGGCAATTGTTCACAGAACTTGACGCCAAAAGTGGGGACTTAATCCGCGAGTGGAATAATGTCCTGCGAATTCATCGCTCAAGCAAAGACAGTATTAGTTCACAATTACCCGCACGTGCAACTCGCCTGCTCAACAGGTCCCGCGTGCAACAGAGCACGCTCAGCAATACCGGGTCAGATAGTCCTAGATCAATAGATAGTCTTCCCCACAAACATCTCCGTTCATCGCTGACGGGCAAGGATATAGTCAGCTCGTCAGACGATCTCCTGTTTATAGATAAATCTTTTAGGAATGCAATGATTCAAGATGTCCAATATTTTAAGAAACAGTTGACACGTCTCCGAAGGATTTTACAAGATTCGGAAACTCTCAACCCATTCGAGCAGAGTAATGGGAAATTATTCGCATCTTGTGAATTGGACAGTAGTGGTCAATTGACCGCTGATGATAAGGACACAAGTAGCCTGGCTTCGTCAATAACCGATGATCCTAGACAGGAGTTAGCCGATCTACGAAGACAGGTTGTTTACCTTCAGGTATTTGCACGTCGTTTATTTTATTTTTTTATTTTATTCAGAAATAAGTTACTGAATGAAAATAAAACGAACAATTGTTCCTCCGATACCGTATTTCTGAAAATAATGCATATCGTAAACAACATTCTTTCGTACATTTACCAATAATAGCAATTAGTAATTAATTCGATTTGAATCGTACAATTTACGTTTGATTCCATGTTTGGTTTACTTAAGTTTCCAAAAAAAAAAAAAACCCAGCCATGCCGTACTAAAGAGGATTTTGTTCTGATAGAAAACTCGCATCTGGCATAAATAAACAAACTGTTGAAGCTATGAAGAAAAATTATTTAGTAAAAATAGATAAGAGCAAAAAAAAAAAACACACAAGAAAACGCAAACAAACGAATTGGGTAATTTTACACTTTTCTATTTCTATATTCCACCGCTTGTCCATAGTAATGAGTACAGTAAATGATGGTAATACAAAATAACTAGTAGCGTAATAACTTTTGCAAGAAAATGCGTTAGCTAAATCGGACGTTAGTTGAACGATATGAATGATGCGGTCCTGATTTCTATCTAGAACATATGATAACTTTTTTTTTATAGTTTTCACGTCATTCCTACTTTTAAATCTTTGTGTACGTTGAACAGTGTGCTTTATATCGTTAAAAATATTGCAAGAAATGGAGGGATTGCTTTTTGTCGCAGAGAATGGAAAATCGAATATTTTTTTTCTCACCCCCAATTATTCATGGTTAGTTCAATCGTTTCCAGTAACATTGCCATTTACTTCAAGCAGCGACTGATTGTGAATCAAATCCTCAATTTTAAAACACTATTTCAATAAAAAAAAAAAAAACATTTCAAAGGCATTAAACATTAAAGTAACTGATAAACAATAATAATAAACTGGCTTGTAAATGTTTTGTACTCACCAAATGATTGTTAAAGATCGCGCTCCAATATTGTTACACCGCTTCGTATTTTTATATAATATTCAAAGTTAAACGCCGTACAAGGGGAATGAAAAATGGTAAAAGAAGTGGAAAATTCCAGATAAAAACCAATAAAAAAATGAAATCGATTCTTCCGTTTTTTTTCGATACAAAATCTCTTGCATCGTTTCCTGATTTGTTATTAATTATTGAATACGTAGATAAGCCATCATTGCTGCTTTCATTTCGCTTCTTGATTTTGACGCACGATTAGATTCGTCACTAACGCGTACTTGCACCACTTAGAAATATTTAATGTACGAATTTGTTGAGAAAACAAAATTTAAATTATTTGAAACCAAACAAGAACAATCAATATTAAATCCACCTAGAAGAATTAAAAATAAATGTTTAATTTGGCGGTTTATTGTAAAACGAAAAATTTGTTTGTGTTCGCAAATTTATATTCAAAAATAATAAAAGGTGAAACATAAACTAAGAAACAAGTTGTTAGCGGTTTACCTTAGTATGTAATTGTCTTTAAAAATAATTATTATAACTATTATCATTATTATTATTATTAAATTATCGCTCGATTCTTGCAAAAACACTTTAAATACGTATTAAGGAAATCATACTTTATGTTCCGTTTCTTGAAATAAATGTTAAAAATGAATTGCTAATTTAACGAACGACTTTCCTTTTCAGTGACTCGTTCTTTTTCAGGGGGAACAGAGAGTGTAAGGTAGGTATGCCGTCGCGAGGGTAGGGTTTCGACAAATCCGCAGAGGTCGGTTTCGCGTCGCGCGCGGTACGCGGTACCTTTGATTGTTTTGTCGTTTATTTAGAGTAGGTTTCGTCGGGTTAATTTAAAGTAGCATACTTTTCGGTACCGCGTCGGAAATTCGGGAACGCGAAACGAAAATTAGATTTTTGTACTTTGACTGGTAATGGATGAAAAATACGGAGTAACGTAAAGTAGGTTTCTTCTCCGTATGATTTTGTTTTCTTTTGATAACGCGTTTTGAAAACGGGCAAGTTCAGGTGGCTGAAAATATTGTAATTGAGCGTAACCCATTCGGAGACCCGCGACCGAAATCCTCTCCGAACTAGCTGGCCGACAAGCAGCCACCGCGTGAATGGG
The DNA here is from genome assembly GCA_963969285.1 of Odontomyia ornata. NCBI lineage: Eukaryota > Metazoa > Arthropoda > Insecta > Diptera > Stratiomyidae > Odontomyia > Odontomyia ornata. Next base: position 230,642,765 of record OZ017738.1, on the reverse strand, counting down.
TTACGGTGCACGGATTGGTTGACCTGTTGTAATAAACATAAGCAGTCGAGCAGCCCCGTGGTGATCAGGAGTGGCTGCTCCTGAAGAGATAAGGTGGTCACCCCGTCGAAACTGCTTAGTTTGTTGTTTTACTAGTGTAAAGTAAACTGCATCCGTCAAGTTTTCATCATTTAGGCAGAGATGAGTGGTTCACTTCAGCCACTTTAACATCTTTAGGTTTGACATTCCCCTTGTAATGCAACGACCTCCTTCGGTGAAAGTAACGGTTGCTTTTTGTGTAATGTTTGCGTTTGTCTCAAGCCTCCGTGTCCGCTAACTTCAACGAGGCAAAACAATATTGAATTACTGTAGAGTAGATTAATTGACACCTAATAGAACTTTTCTAAAGACAATAAAAATTGATCGGTACGTCTTGTAGAGTAGAGTACGCGTGATAAGTATTTTGTAGTGTAGCTTCGTGGCTCGACAAGAATCCGCCTCATATGATCCCGCAAATGCTAGTCGTCAAGCACGCGTACGCGGTCGTTAAGCGAAGCTAGTTAGCTGAGCTCGGTGTTGTTTTAGCTCGCTGACACTTGTGCCAGACCATCGGCACCCGTGTCCTACACGGACATTTAAAAATAATCATTACAAATGGCGCCCAACGTGGGGCCCGAAGGGGAAACAACACCACTCTGCTTCGAGTTCTCACATTTTTAATTTTGCTGTCGGCAGATGAACCGATTCAATTTTTATTGTCGCCCTCACCATTTGATATTAACGTAGCATACTTTGGAGGGTTCCATAAAGTAAAGATAGAGTCACCGATAAACTCTCTTTTGGTGTTGTTTGTCTTGTCTTTGGTATAATAAGGTCTATAGCATCTTCTGGAGTTCTTCGTTCGTGGTGGCTCAGTCGCCTGAACATGCCGATGATGTAATAGAGTAGTGCGTCCCTTAATGTTACCAAAAGAAAGGTTTGCACATTTTTATACAGTTTGAAGTCGGACAGTTCTAATTTTGAACAAACTGATGGTGCTAGGGGTTTTCAAATACATTGCTTGGAATTGCGTCAGTTTTTGCTGGGAGCTAATCTGATGACCGGCAGTGATAAAATCCGCATCATCAATTAGTCCTGACCGACACCCGATTTGTTTTTATGATTGGTTAGCGGTTTTTATTAGCATACTTTCGTAGAAGACAGGGACTTGTATTCAAGTAGAGGGGCCTAACATTATAACAACCATCTCTCCACTGCGGAAACAATTGTTTCTTCACTAGTGTAGAGCGAAATCCTTCAGTCTCTCCATGCCTGGGTCGGCATCGAAGAGACTGCCCTGTAATAAACATAAGCAGTCGAGCAGCCCCGTGGTGATCAGGAGTGGCTGCTCCTGAAGAGATAAGGTGGTCACCCCGTCGAAACTGCTTAGTTTGTTGTTTTACTAGTGTAAAGTAAACTGCATCCGTCAAGTTTTCATCATTTAGGCAGAGATGAGTGGTTCACTTCAGCCACTTTAACATCTTTAGGTTTGACATTCCCCTTGTAATGCAACGACCTCCTTCGGTGAAAGTAACGGTTGCTTTTTGTGTAATGTTTGCGTTTGTCTCAAGCCTCCGTGTCCGCTAACTTTAACGAGGCAAAACAATATTGAATTACTGTAGAGTAGATTAATTGACACCTAATAGAACTTTTCTAAAGACAATAAAAATTGATCGGTGCGTCTTGTAGAGTAGAGTACGCGTGATAAGTATTTTGTAGTGTAGCTTCGTGGCTCGACAAGAATCCGCCTCATATGATCCCGCAAATGCTAGTCGTCAAGAACGCGTACGCGGTCGTTAAGCGAAGCTAGTTAGCTGAGCTCGGTGTTGTTTTAGCTCGCTGACACTTGTGCCAGACCATCGGCACCCGTGTCCTACACGGACATTTAAAAATAATCATTACACTGTTGGTACCATCCGTTGGCACTACTCAGACTTAACGTCTAGAACCGATGAGAGGTCGGTTCCGCGTACGAACAAAAAGTAAAAAAAATCATTACAATATACTTAATCAATAAATTTCAAGTATCTATCTTGTTGCGTCTATTGCATAACTAATCGTTTTTCATCTTTAGGGGTTCTTTAATTTTTAAGGTGTTCAATCACACTTGAAATTATATTTACTTAATTTCTTTTGTTTGTTAAAGAATTCTAATTAGCTGCTTACATCTTTCGCCTACTTGTGTCAATTTCATTTCGGTATTTTTATCTTGATTTTCTTATTTGTAGTTTTCTCTCACACATTCAATATCACTTTTTTAAATGTTTGATTTGGAGAAGCTTACACGTAAATGATTGGATTCCGATAGTTGATGATTGTGCATTTTAATGAGAGCTAAAACAGCATCTTCTACGGATGCAAGTTGGATTAGTGTCATTTTGCGGTCTTTCGGGATTGTATCGAGAGACACTTTAATCATCCCCAAATGGTCACGATTTTGGGGACTGAATTGTTTTAAAATTTGATGGCTATCTGTCTAAACAACAAGCACCATCCGGCACTGCCGATATTTCGCTATGCCACTTACTTGTTAGCGCCGCTTGGTAGTTGCTGCGTGCTACGATTTCGACTGCCACGTGGACTTTCCGGGGGACTGGAAGAAGCCGACGCAGGTCCGTCTTGTACGTTATCGAGAGCTCGCCCGTCGTGGGATACCCAGATGGTGCCGCTGGAGGCGCAGCCATCCGCAATCCGGAGTGGTGTCCGGGAGCACCCGGGAACTGTCACGTGCGCAACGGTGCGCGATCGCGATCCGCATTCCCCTAGTTGAAGATAAAAAATTTCCAAATCAGTCGAGGACCACAAATACTTGTCGATTTACCTGGTGACTGTCACTCTTCACGCGTTCAATGGCACCCCGCACAACAGATGTGTTAAGAAGTCGCAATAAAGCGAAAAAGTAATTCGGACGATTGTCCACTTGAGTGGGAACCACTATTTTTTTCCTTTTTTTTTTTTTTCGTTTTTTTAATTATTTTCCCGGCCTCGGAGGTATTTTTCGCGTCTTATGTTTAAGAAATTGTCTACTCGTACGTCCTCTCCATGTGGCTGTCAAATCCACCGGTTGTCACATCGGACAAAACAGCTGTGTGTGGAATGGCGGCAATGTGCCTCTCCATTTGTCGCCAGTGGCATAGTTTTTCGATGGCCACGGTGGAGGGGCATTTCCAGATGGATATGTCTCGAAATGTGTCGGGGTTTGGATTAATTTTATATTTCGAATATTTATATCCACAGATCTAAATATTTGGAAAGAAAAGAAATATTTTTCTGCGCAACGATATCCGCACGACAGATGAAGTCCGCTGGCACTTCGAGGACATACCCATCTGGCCGGTTGCAAGGGTTCGGGATCGGAATCACTTCGATTCCCGGGCGTAGGCGTCACATTACACCTTCCCCCCCCCAAAATCGAAGTAATTACGATCCCGTCTCCTATGTAAAAGGTCTTGGTTAGGGCCGTGGCGGGTCGAAGGTCGATTTCGAGGAATAGGCTACAACAATTTCAGTGAAGACTCGACAGTGACTATATAGTAGGGAGTCAGGTGTCATTCGGAGGTCTTCGTCTAGGCAGAGATTTAGGCAAGCCAAGGTTTTTCGTGGGAAATAGTTGCACTTCATCGTCTAAGGTCTTTTGCGTGGTAAATTCCCAGGGTTTTACCAGTCATGTCCGCGATGAGGTATCGGGTGGGGCTTATTACTTGTAGGACTCGATATTTCACGAATTTCTTGTCTAGTTTGGCATTGTAATGTCGGGTGGCATCGCTCTGCCGGAAGTTTCGACGATATATTTCGTCGCCTACCTTAAAGCCAGAAGGATGAGATCGCAAGTTGTACCGCTCCTCTCCCATCCGTCGACTTTCTTCAATCTTCTCCCGCAGTTGATCTCGCAGAAGTTGGAGCTTTTCGTGCGGTTCCAGAACCACGATTGGGTCCTCTAGCGATTTCAGCTGCCGCAATAGCCGGTAAGCGCTCCCATGACAGATCATGTACTGCCCGAACAATGCGAAATACGGCGAAATGCCGGTAGTGGCGTGGTACGACGAGCGCAGCGCACTAGTGATGGCGGACGATTTGCGATCCCAGTCCCTCTGATTCGGGTGGACATAGGCGCGGATGGCCGCTATGAGCGTACGATTCAGTCGTTCGGATGCGTTGGCTTGTGGTGAATAGACAGCAGTTCGTTGGTGGATGATGCCGTATTTGGACATTAGGTCTCGGAACTTGCTGGAGGTGAACTGGACCCCATTGTCGGAGACAAGTTTCTCCGGAACTCCAAACATGTGAAAGACTCGGTTCTCCAAGAAGCTGATTATAGGTCCAGTGTGCATGTTACGTAGTGGTTCTATGATAGGGAATTTAGAGAGCTGGTCCAGGACCACGACAGCTCCCGTGCGACCAGAAGCAGATCGAGGGTAAGGACCGATAAGATCAATGTACAAGCGCTGGAACACGCGTTGGGGGACCTCAACCTTGCCCATGGGTGGCCGAAGAATAGTGTTGGGCGCTTTGGTGCACTTGCATAGCTCACAAGAGGCTACGTACGCTTTTATCTGTTGTGCCATCTTAGGCCAAAAGAAACAAGTTTTCAACCGCCTAAGTGTACGACCGTATCCGCCGTGCGCACTTGATGGGTGGTCATGAGCCCGTCTGATAAGATCAGTGGTTAATTCTTCGGGCACCCACAACTTCCACTGTTCTTCTTCTTGTATGGGGTCTCCGGATGCGTGTCCCATCCGCTTATAAATAAATCCATCCGTCAACCGCAGTTCAGGAAGCTGGGACAGTTGATTCTGGATAGTGTGAACCAGTTGGGTATAGCTAGCTGACTTGAAGGCAGGATGGTCCAGATCGATCAATTGGGGGCCGTCGTCCTCCTGGACCAACTCGGCTCCTTCAGGGGCGAACATTCTGGATAGGGTGTCGGGGACTACATGCTGGCTTCCTTTCCGGTGGCGAATTGTGAAGTCAAATGCCTGTAGTTTCAGTGCCCACCTGGCCAATCTGCCGTTGAGATCAGTCTGGCTCATTAGCCATTTCAGAGAAGCGTTATCCGTAACGATTTCAAAGGTGTGTCCCTCCACATAGGCTCGGAAGCGTTTCACTGCCAACACCGCAGCTAGACATTCCTGCTCGGAGACCGTGTAATTTCGCTGGGCTGGGTTCAGCTTGTGAGACATGAAGGCTATAGGTCTCTCCTCGCCGTCTTGTGCAACCTGGACTAAGACTGCTCCCACCCCATGTTGACTCGCGTCACAATGGATTGAGAACGGTTTGTCAAAGTCCGGGCTGTGCAGTACGGGGGCTGTAGTCAGACTCTTCTTTAGCTCTTCAAAGGCTCGCAAGCTGGGCTCTTCCCAAACGAATTTACGTCCCTTACGCAGCATGTCGGTCAAAGGAGTGGTAATGGTGGCATAGTCACGTACAAAACGCTGGTACCATCCGCATAAACCTAAGAATCGGCGTAATTGTTTGGTGGTCTTGGGTAATGGAAAAACGTCAATCGCTTGAGTCTTTTCCGGATCGGTCTTGATGTGGCCATGCCCAATGATGTGACCTAAATACTTCACCTCCGTCATCACGAACTGACTCTTCCTTATGTTGATGGTTAATCTTGCCCTCCGGATGTGTAGAGCCACCTCCTGAAGCAGGTCGAGGTGTTCGTCAAAGGTCTCGGTTATAAGCAACAGATCGTCCAAGTAAACGAAAACTTGGTGCCGCAAATGAGGTGGTATCACCTTATCCATAAGGCGCGTCATTGTTTGGGGGGCATTGCACAATCCGAATGGCATGGTCACGAATTGGTATAGGGGCCGACCTGGGACTGTGAAGGCTGTTTTCTCCTTTGAACCGGGGTCTAAAGGAATTTGCCAGAAGGCGTCCTTGAGGTCTAAGCTCGTGATGAAGTGGGCTTTAGGCAACCGACTCAAAATGCCTTCAATCAACGGTAGAGGGTATGCGTCCTTGACGGTGACGGCGTTCAAGCGTCTAGCATCTAAGCATAGCCGGACCTTGTTCGGCTTGACAACTAAGGTGACTGGGGAAGCCCACGCGCTCTGTGATTCTTCGATTACGCCTAATGCTAGCATTCGATCCACTTCGGCATATAACGATTTTTCCTTCGCCGGAGATATGGCGAAATGTCTCTGTTTTATGGGTTTAGCATCCCCCACATCTATAGTGTGGAACACCAGGGCAGTCCGCCCGAGACCTTCCTTCTCATGCGATGGAAAAGCCGATATAGCCGAGTCTAGACGCAGTTGCTGATTTACATCCAGAGTATGTCGTAGTAAGTTAGTGGGTTGAGATTGGTCAGGAGCTGGGGTGACGGACTCCAGGGTCGTACCGGAAAATAGTGCCGGAGCCAAGTTAAATTTTCGAACGAAATCCACTCCTAGGTAAAGATTCTGGGTTAACTGAGGTATGATGAAAAATTCCATGGGTTTAGTTACTCCTTTAAAGGTGACATCCGTCATAATTTTTCCCACTACAGAGTGACGAGTTCCGTCCGCCGTGCTTAACCAGGAGGTGAAATGACGGATTTGGTCCGCGTGCTTTGCCAGTACCTCCCCTGCAAACTCGGCAGATATGCAATTCACACTGGCTCCCGTATCGACTAAGCCTGACACTCGTTTTTGCAGGAGGTGTACTGACGCATATGGCCGAACATCATCCCTCAATAATTCGTCTAAGTATATGTCCTTCAACACTTTCCTCGACTGCCTGACTTTTCTCCAGAAGCTCCGCATCCGACGCGTGGCTCGCTTGCTTCGCGGTGGGACATTTGTGGACAACTCCTCATGGAAGATGCGCTGTCGAGTAGCCAAGTAATTCCGCAGCTTGACATGAAAAGGTTTTACATGCCAAGGAACTTTCGCCTCGCTATCATTCCCTTGCGCGTTGGCCTCGGCGAAGGACGGCGTCGGTTGTGGAACTTCGGGAGAACTGTGTTTAGCGGTGCGAGTCAGCAGAGTTGGAGTCCTGTTGGGAGCTGGGTCATAGCTAGTGATGGGGTCTGGATTGGTTCGTCCGGGGTTTAGGAGTGCCGACGGGTGGTCGCGGCACTCGGTGGCAAGTTTTTTCGCCCTTTGCAATTTGCACAGTCAGGTGCGTATGTGCCGGCCTTCCCGCAGCGGTAGCAGAAAAGCGTCGGCTCCGCTGGACATGCATAGAACCGATGTCCCGATTGTCGGCAGTTCCAACAGACCGTCGGGCTTGTAATTGCTTCAAGGGAGGGTCGATCAATCAAGGCTGGGTCCTCAAGCTCCGGTGGTGCTCCGCTCCTCGGTACTGGTACTGGATCAGCAAGCAGGTGGTCAGCTGCCATCAACTCCGCGGTGTGATGATTTCGGGGATTTGGTCCCGTTATGCGAGGTTGTGGACGGAAGGTACCACGCCGCTCATCCAAGTGTTCTTGTCTACGGGCATGGAGGCGCAATCCCTGTATGGTGTTGATGGGAAAATGCAGAAGGCTGTTCTGGAGATCCCAGCGCATATTCTCTCTGATAATTTCTACCAGTTCGTCCTCGGGCATGGTATTTCGCAAGCGAGTGCTCAATCTCACTATACTTGTGTAGTACTGGTCGAACGGTTCGTGAGCGCCTTGTTTCCGTTTCTTTATTTGCTCCCTTAGCTCTCTCTCAGTGAAGCCATCCTCAAATCGATTGCGGAAGGCTGCACTGAAAGAGTGCCAAGTGGGACGTGGCGTTGATTCTTTAAAGCTCCAGTACCAGTCGGCAGCGTCGCCGCTGTACAAAAGATGTGCATGCCGGAGGAAGGCCGAGGAATCACCTCCCAGGGTGCTGGATACCAACGCCTGAATCCGGAAAAGGAACCGGTCCGCCGATATCATATCGTTGAACCCTGTAAAGTTCAGGCGCCAACTCTCCATGATACGAGGCGTCGGGTCTCGAAAAAGTGTCAATGCGTTCCCGGGGGGAATCACATCCTCGATTGACCTGTTGTACTGAACGGCCTCGGGGGCTGGAGGTACCAACGGAGGTCCGGTACTGTGTCGTGGTCTATATTCGGGAGCTCTGGGATCCATTCCTGAGTTCCTTGGAGGTGGGACCCATTGCTCGGATTGTCGGGAGGGGGGCATCGCCACACTGGGATTGGGCTCCCAGCCAAGCGGAGTTCTCACGCGACTGGGTGGTTGGCTCATAGGGAGATTCTGGAGCTTTCCCTCCAGGTTGCCAATTCTCTCCGACATATCCCTCATCAACGCCACGAGGGTGTCAATGGAGTGGGCGGAAGGCATGGGGGTCACCTCGGACACGACACTTGCGGCCGGAACTTCACCGCCTACGGCTCGTTGCAGGTCTAAAAGTGGTTGGGACTGTTCGGCCTCTGGAACTCCTTTCGCCACTGCTCCACGCGTTGGTAGGGGCGTTCCGAGGGGGACGTTTAGGGCAGACCGCTCGATGGGTCGCCGACATAAGGGACACAGCTCGGACGTGAGGAGGAGCTGTTGTACACAGGCACGATGGAATAGATGTCCACAATCCAATCGCACGCTGTGTACGCCCTCCACTACGTCTTCGAAGCAGATCCCGCAGTTAGCTGGTTGGACCGTTTTGGATCTGGTCCAACGCTTATCTGGGGTCCGCTTCGTTGCCATTTTCGTTTGGTCTGGGTGGTAGAAATAAGTTTTTTACAAAAAAAAAATGTAACGCTAATATATAAAAAAAACTTAAGAATAAAGTAGTGGCCGATAGTGGCGAGCTATATCTAGAGGGTAGAAAAAAAATTATTTGATATACACTTTCCTTTTCAGTGGTCGACTCCTCCAACGGGAAAAGAGAGTGCGTGGTAATCTGCCGGAGAAAGGGTGCTTTCGGTCGATTTACAAAATTTATCCCCTAAACCCTCATACATTACAAAAAAACCGTCTCTAAACTACGTTAAAGTGACTCGACGAGACAAGTGGTAGAGCTACCGTAACGATTTTAGTACGCGGTCAAAATTCCCGACGCGTGGAAGCATTCCGGGCTTCGCAACTCCAGCGTACGCCACCGAACGTTGAACCGATACCACTCGTCTAACACGCATACGAAAGAGTTAGAATCCTTCCGCGACATAAAGGCAAGGTAGCCTTCTATTTTCTTGAGAGTCCATGCTGATAGGTAAACCCATCAGACTGGCAGTTCCATCAAGAAAATAGAAGGTCCTTACAGGGGTTAACCTGGGACAACACATCGGAAGGATTCTATCGCGAAAAAAAAAATCAATCAAAGGAGAGCGGAAGCTACAACTCACGTGAAGCGACTTCTAGTGTGTATCACACAACTCCACTGCTCCTGACAGTGGGACTCGAGTACCAGAGTACCTTACATCCTCCGTAAAGGACCAACTCGTCAGAAGACGCGAAGTTCTTTCCCCCTTAGGATGTTTTAGGCCCCACGTTGGGCGCCATTTGTAATGATTTAAAACATTTCTAGTTCAACGCGGAACCGACCTCTCATCGGTTCTAGACGTTAAGTCTGAGTAGTGCCAACGGATGGTACCAACAGGTCAACCAATCCGTGCACCGTAACCCATTCACGCGGTGGCTGCTTGTCGGCCAGCTAGTTCGGAGAGGATTTCGGTCGCGGGTCTCCGAATGGGTTACGCTCCATTACAATATTTCAGCCACCTGAACATGCCCGTTTTCCAAACGCGTCAACAACTACTCATCCAGAACGGGAAACCTACGTTACGTTAATTCTGGATGTGATCTCTCCACAGATCTCAAATCAAAAACGCTACAAAATCCCATAGGCGCGTTACCGAATCACCGACGCGGTACCGAAAAATATGTTACTCGAAATTAAACCGACTAAAACTACTCTAATGAAATGACGAAACAATCAAAGGTACCGCGTACCGCGCGCGACGCGAAACCGACCTCAGCGGATTTGTCGAAACCCTACCCTCGCGACGGCATACCTACCCTACACTCTCTCTTCCCACTGAAAAAGCAGAACCGCTGAAAAGGAAAGTCGTGGTTAAATTTTTAGCAATTCAGTTTTAATTATTCAAAATTATAGAAATACATTCCTACAAATAACGATAGCACTCCATTTCATTTTGTTTTTTTTTCTTTATGTGCTAATAGAATATGAAATGAGAAAACTAATAAACTAACACATTGTTATAAACTATCAAAACGGAGTTTTACAATAATAAATGAGTTTAAATGTTAACGATATTAGAAAAAAATAAAAGTAGAGAAATTGAAAAGAATGTCTTTGTCATCGCACAAGAAGTAATTTTAGGTTGTGATATGGAATTGGAAACCATAGTTGAGAGCAATTGTAGGATGATATAACGTTATAGCTTCCTTCTTATGCATTTCGGCCATACAAATATTATTCTTTCTTGGTTGTTTGTTTTACTTTTTCCAAATTATTTCAATTTATATCTTTCATTTACTTAGAATATTTTCCGTAAAAAGAGCAACTTCAAAAGAGTCACTTAAAAAAGTGCAGTCTATAAAACATAATTTTTCATTTATTCATCTTTCTTTCTTCGCATAATATTTTGTCCTCTACTTATTTTTTCCTTTATTTTTTTTTCTTATAACTTGACT